>VMDO01025134.1:0-28633 GCA_007922755.1 Pedetes capensis | reverse complement strand
CACTCAGGTAACTTTTTAGTTCAAAACAAAATTATATCATGTTAAGCATTTTTATGTAGCATGCTGTAAATCTATTGCTACTATTCATTTTAAACCTATGAAGGAAAACTAGACATCCAAATTAGACACACAAAATCAGACATTATGGAAATTTAAAATATGATAAAGGAGGCAATACAAATCAGTGTGTACAAAATTATCTCCTGAAGAAGTGGTATAAAAACCTTTTAATGAATACTTGGGCTCTTTAATCTCTTTCTCTCTCTTTTCTCCTGTCTCTCTGTCTCTCTCTGTCTCTCTGTCTCTCTCTCTTTCTCTCTCTCTCTCTCTCTCTCTCTCTCTCTCTCTCTCCCATCTCTCTCCAGATTTACAAAAAATAAACATATAATTAGAGCACAATATTGTTAGATATTTCAAACTTGGAATATCTTTCTAAATATGATGTTAGTATCAGAAATCCTAAAGGAATAATGATAGATTTGAGAGCATGAATATTAAAAACCAAATCAGGCAACTGTGTAGGAAGAAACAACAGAATCAGGGATAAGAGTCATGTAACAAATTTTGGGGGAAAGATAAATTATAAATGCACATATATATGTGATACAGGTAGTTAGATATAAACAAAAATATGTGACATAGATAGTTAATACCTAATAAGTAGAGGAGCCATTATTATTCACATATACAAAGAGAAACATATACAAGGCTGTAGTCTATTTTCAAGAGAAGAAATATAAATGACAATAAAATTGTTTAAAAGAAGAAATAATGTCACTGTTAATCAATGACATGCAAATAAAAATAATAAAATCTACTAAGTTGGCAATGAATAAAACCATTGTAGTAAATTCTGTGTTTGCATGTATTTACAGGATGTGGACATTTTCATATCCTGTTATTGAGAATGTGTCAATTGGTAAAATATATCTATAAAAGAGTATCTTAATATATGTCAAATATTTTATCTAGAATTTCTAAGAAATTAACCTTAGAGGATAATTGATATATCAAACAAAAATGCAGCAGAAGGATGTTTAATATAAAAAAAGCCTTGGATACAAACTAAACAATTGCCCAAGGGAAAAAAGGCTTAATACATATTTTAAAAGGCATTTATAAAGACATTTAATAGAATGAATGATGCATATTTATGTACACCGATATAAAGTCAACAAAGCATTCAGTGAATACATTTCAAAGCAACATTTCTATTTATTTATTTATTTATTTATTTATTTATTTATTTATTTTTGTAGTTCTGGGGTGTTCAACCCAGGGCCTTACACTTGCATGCTTTGCAAGTACTGGACCACTCAGCTGCACCCCAGCCCATTTTTTTCTACATTATTTGAGACAGGGTCTCGCTAAATTATGCAGACTACCCCTGGTCTCGAACTTGAGATCCTCCTGCCTCCACCTCCTGAGCCACTGGGATTACAGGCGTGTGCCACCATGCCCAGCCAAAGCAACATTTCTAATCCTTGTCTTTATATAGATACATATGAATATAGATAGAAAGATATCTTTAAACTCTTTTGTACTTTACATTAGGTAGGAGAGTTTAAGACATTTTGAAACTTTTTGAGTTTTGAATATATATATATATATATATATATATATATATATATATATATATATAAACAAAAATTCTGTTTTTGCTTTGGAAAATGATAATAAACAATAATAGTGTCCACACCTTGCATAGTGGTAAGGAGGCATGGCTGTGGGTACAGATTTAAGGACACTGACAGGAGATTGAATCTTGAAACTCTAGCATTTTTACTTTCCAAAAATTAATTTGACCCATTAATAAAAATCACAAAGCCATTTCCATAAAGGAAGAGAGAAACTGACCTATTTAGTCAATGAAAAAATGCTAAAATAAAATTCTAAAATAAATATAAAACTGTTTGGTGCTCTACATTCCAATAAAACCATAATATTTGAGATTACTTTTTCTATTGGGCAGAATTCCCTTGCATTCTATCATACAAATATAATTTTTCAATTGATCAATCTTCTATACATTATCAGGTAACCTCACAGATCTTGGGTCCTGGTCACTATTAAAGAGTAAGCCAAAGCTATACCTTAGTGGAATGTCAAATGACTCTAAAACAATCTTGTTAGGCAATGATCTTATTAGCAAGCATCATTTTAGATAATTTATAAAATAATATTTCTCCGTTTGGAGAGAATGTATGAATGGTCCAGGGAACATATTGTGAAATACTCTCAAACCAAAGATAATACTTATAATTTGGTCTTGGTTTTGGTTTTTTTTTTTTTTTCTTAACCTCTCCTTTTTACTTTTGTTGTTTGTGGTTTGGTTGCTTGGAAATTTTTCTTTTGGAGAGGTTGTTTGGTTTTGTTTTGGCAAAACACACATATGTGATGAAGTTGAGTTTTGTGGATTCAGAATCCAAGAAGAAAATGGCTAGTGATTTTTTTCTGTCCCATGTGTCATTAACTGTGGTCACTGAGTGGTGCTCTACTGGCAGCTGCACTAGTCTGATGGGTCCAAAACGGCTTTACTCATGTGCCAGTCTGCATTTTGCTGGACCCTCCTTTCTCTCTCCACGTTTCCCTTGCATAGAGTTTCCCTAGCAGGGCACATGAGAGTCAGACTTCTGATATGACAGCTCAGGTGTTACAGAAACCAAGAAGGAAAATCTTTACACCTGGAGGTAACATAGCACCACATGTGCCGTGGTCTATTGGTCAAAGCAATGACAGGCCAGCCTGATTCAAACAGAAGGAAAATGAACCCATTTAACAATAAAAGAACTGTTGAAAATTTTTCATCCATTCTTAACTCATAAGTGTGGTTAATATTAATTCTGTGTTAATGAAAACTGCTACAACTTGTAATAAACTGTTTTGTTAACTATGAAATAATATTTTACTTCCAGAATACCATACATTGTTTTTTAGTCCCAAATCATAAACAGTGAGTAAAAAGTCACAGTTAAAACGTAAAATTTTACATCCTTCATGGAATGCTATGTTAAAACTATGTTAAAACTATGTTAAAGCCATATATTTAAATTTCTGTATAGGACTCAAAATGTGCTTGATACTATTCCTTTACAGAAAAAAAAAGAGAATTGTTCAGGCCATTAAGTTATAATTAAAGATTATAATGTCTATGAATATTTAAATGTTCACCCCAATTCTTGGTTTGTCAATGGTATATCCAAATATATTATCTGGGTATTGAAATACCTGAAGGAGAACTCTTCTCCTGTACATTTAGTTTCATAACTACAGTGACAAAGTGCTCAATTTTTAGGGTTTACATCTATAAGAGCTTACTCAGTATCTCCATTAACTATATTCTCTCAGAATTTGTATGAGGGTATTCAACATTGGTATAATTATGTTGACAAACACAGACATGACCTAATCTGATTCTGCTTCAGCATTAGCTGAGAATCATATAGGTGAAGTGAACTATCCATAGTAGGTTTACCAGTACATTCAAGTGAGAGGAGTATACGGCCATGGCTTTTCTCCTCACTTTGGGGGAGTTCATATGTAGCACAATGAGGAAGAAGAGCAAGTAGGATGGGGTCAGGATGAGAAGAAGCAGGGTCAGCAGTATATAATACCTGTGGCCACCAACATCATCTAGCATAGAAGAGAATTTTCACAGTGAAGCTTTAGAAGAGCTTGAACCATACAGAATAAGAGGCTAATATCCTTGACATTACAAGTAGAGAAATGCAAAACACAACTGGGATGCACCAAGGAAGAACTCCCCCAATCCAAAATTCTACTGCCAATTGCTGTAAGACCTGATAACTCATAAAGGCTAGTTACCCATAGGCATAGTAGCCACGTTAGGTCAAAAGCCATGCCAGTGAGTGGGATATACTTAGAAAGATATACTGGAAAGAAAGAATGTATGAGCTCTACAACAAATATGTGATGTCTCTTCTACCAGATGAAAAAGTCAATGACCATTTTGGAAAAAAAGTGACTGCTGAAGCCATGTCAATAAAGCATAACGAAGAACTACGTGGACTTGTAAAGTCAAGAATCACTTCAAATCAAGAAATTCAGGGTGGTTATAATGATGGGAAGTACATTTTCCTTTTTTGGGAAAGAGTATCAGGAAAATATAGTCTGCTATCAAAGTTAAATTTTCATTTTTCATTACTCTAACTCCAAGTTAACTTTTTGGACCCACATACTTACAACTTTTCATGCTTTTCATTGTTTTATGATGGTCCATATTTATATATTTTCCTTTTCTTTGAGTTCCTTAATTTAATCTTTCCTTTCTCTAATATTTCTCTAATTTATTTATCTAAGAATGGAAAATACAAGTGGAACTGATAGGATGGGGGAGGGAATCAGTTAATGGGAGCGAATGTTGGGAAAGAGGGGACAGGGGATGGGGAAAAAATGTAGCAGTATAGAGGGAGAGGAATAGCACAAAATTCAGGATGCAGCTATATGAATATATATAAAAAAGATAGAAGGAAAAAATCAGTGAAAATATAAGCCATGATTGCATACAATTCTTATTACATATGAATTAAAATTCTTCTTTTCTTCTTTAGTTCATGTTGTTGTTGTTTTTAAGTGACACTGAGTTGGGTCCAACTCATAGCAACCCTATGTACAATATGACGAAACAGTCTCTGACACTGTACCACGCCTGGTACCATGTCAGTGCTTCTCGCTCTTCATAGAGTTTTCAGTGGTGGATTATTTCAGGAGCGGATTGCCAGGTCCTCCTCCCTAGCCTGCAGTACCTGATGTTCCCAGGTGCTCTCCCATCCAAGGATGAACACCAGGCTGACCTTGCTTAGCTTCTGATACTGTTCTATAAAATGTGTGAGGTGATGAATATGTAAGCAAAACTGACTTAGTGGTTGCAAAATGGATATAACAAATGACTTACTACTCTGTACCTCACATGTATAAATAAAAAAAATTTTTAAATATTTCTTATAACACATGTCTTCTGGAGATGAATGCTTTCAAACTTTTATATGGCTCAAGTAATCTCATTTTATTTTATTTTATTTTGGCAGGGTCTTAGTATGTAGCAAATGCTGGCCTCAAATGTGATTCTTCCATTGTTTCTACCACCTGAGGGACAGGGATATAAATGTGTGCTACCATGTCTGGCTTTATTTCATTTTTCAGATACATTTTTAATAGATATAGATCTCCAGGTTTAAATATTTCCCCATGCCTTCTTGAAATGTCTGGAAAAAAATATGTTGTCCTCTTTTTGTTTCTCTGTATGTGACAAGAACACACACACACACACACACACACACACACACACACAAGATCAGCAAGTTGGACTACAGGAGAGCCAGAGGTCTATCTCCTATAGCTTTGAAAGCTAAGAAAACTGATATTTCAGTTTTAATTCAAAATTAAGAAAAAGCTGATGACCATTTGGATAGCAATGACGCAGAAAAGCCCTTTGTTTTACTCAGAGGAAGGTCAGCATTTTCCTCTATCCAGGCCTTCAATTAATTGGAGGAGGAGAATTCACATAAGATAGGGCAAAGTGCCCTACTCAGTCTAATGATTTGAATGTCAGCCTATCCAAAATACCCTCACAGCAACACTCAAAATTGTTTAAGCAAACATCTGGCCACTCCATAGTTAGATCAAAATGATATATTAAACTTCACCACAAGGTGGATTGATGTATTTTAATTCATGTTTTTTGGGCCTGAGATTCATCAAGCTACTTGGATTTCACTACACTTGGAAGATTTTTGACCAATATTTCTTCAAAAATTTTTTATATCTCCTCTTTCAGAGACTCAAATTAAATGCATTTAGATCACTTGACTTTGTTCCTCAATTATGGCTGATTAATTTTTGATAAGTTTTCTCCACTACTAAGAGGTTGAACCCGGAGACTAACATATGCTAGGCAAGTGCTCTACCACTGAGTTGTACCCAAAGTAACCCTTTTATTATTTTTATTTTGAGACATGATTTGGCATGACTCAAAATGAGAAGAAACAACTGTAAACATCCATTAATAAAAGGAAAGTAGAATGTACATAGTATGAATCTAGGAAAATTAGAAATCATCAAAAGTGAAATGGAGCACATAAACATTGACATTCTAGGCATCAGTGGCTAAAAATGACTGGTATTGGCCATGTTGAATCAGATAATTAAATGGTCTACCTCCTATGCCTGGAATGACAACTCAAAGAGAAATGGTATTGCATATCCATCATCAAAAAAGGCATCTCAAGATCTGTCCTAAAATACAATGCTGTCAGTGATAGAATAATATCCATAGGCCTATCAGGAGGTGAGTTAATATGACAGTTATTCAAATTTACATACATGCCACTAAGGCCACAAATGAAAAAATGCAATATTTTTACCAGCTTCTGCAGTCTCAAATAGATTGAACATTTGATCAGAGTGCATGGATAAAATGATTACTGATTGGAATGCAAAAGTTGGAAAAAAGAAGTTTTAGTTGTTGGAAAATATAGCCTTGGTGATTAAAATGATGGCAGAGATCACATGAAGGAATTTTTCCTGACTAAAAGCTTTATCACTGCAAATACATTTTTTCACCAACATAAATGGCAATTATATACATGGAATTCATCTGATGGAATACACAAGAATCAAATTGACTACATTTGTGGAAAGAGACAATGGAAAACCTCAATATCAGAAGTCAGAATAAGACTGGGTGCTGACTGTGAATCAGACCACCAACTACTCATATATAGGTTCAGACTGAAGCTGAAAGAAATTAGAACAAATGTATAAGAACCAAAGTATGACCCTGAGAATATTCTACCTGAGTTCTATGACCATCTCAAGAAGAGATTTAATGTGTTAGACACTAATGACTAAAGACGAGAAGAGTGCAGCATGACATCAAAAATACCATTCATAAAGAAAGCAAAAAGTTATTTAAAAAGACAAGGAAAATAGAAAAGACCAATGCATGCCAAAAGAGACTCTGGAGCTTGCCTTTGAATGTTGAGTAGCTGAAGCAAATGGAAGACATGACAAAGTTAGAGAACTAAACAGAAAATTTCAAAGGGCAGCTCAAGAAGACAAAATCAAATATAATGACATGTACAAAGAGCTGGAGATAGAAAACCAAAAAGAAGGAAATACTCTGTTTTCCTCAAGCTTAAAAATTAAAAAAAAATTTCAGCCTTGAGTGGCAATACTGAAGGATTATACAGGAAAAGTATTAAACAATATAGGAAATATCAAAAGAAGATAGAAGGAATACATAGTGTCTTTACACCAAAATAATTGGTGGATAATCAGTCATTTCAAGAGGGTGCATATGATCAAGAACCAATGATACTGAAGGAACAAATGGAAATTGGTTTGAAGGCATTAGAGGATCCAGAAAAGATAGAATATCAGTTGACATCTTTCAACAAACAGATCCAACACTGGAGGTGCTCTCTGGTCTATGCAAAGAGATTTGGAAAGCAGCTACCTGGCCAACTGTTTGGAAGAGTTCCATATTTGTGCCTACCCCAAGAAAGGGGATCCAATTGAATGCAGAAGTTATCAAAAGTATCATTAATATCACATGCAAATAAATTTTTGCTAAAGATCATTAAAAAGCCACTGCAGCAATCTATTGACAGGGAAGTGCCAGAAAATCAAGCCAGATATAGGAGAGGGCATGGAATGAGAAATATCATTCCTGATGCCAGATGGATATTAATTGAAAGCAAAGAATACTGGAAAGAGTATATGTTTTATTGGCTATGCAAAGGCATTTGACTCTGTGGATCACAACAAATTATGGATAACATTGCAAAAAAATGGGAATACCAGAACATTTAAAAATACTCATGAGGAATCTGTACATGGACCAAGAGGCAGTTGTACAAATAGAATAAGGAAATACTGCTTGGTTTAAAGTCAGGAAAGGTATATGTCAGGCACTGGCTGCCTCTGGCTTCAAATTCACGATCCACCTGCCTCAGCCTCTGGAGTTGATTGGATTACAGGTGTGCACCACAGTGCCTGGCCAATTTTGGACAATTTCTATAACAATGTCATCAAATTTACTAATATTTTGTTTTGCAATGTCTAACATATTCTTATTCCCTTCAAGCACTTTAGTGATCTTATATGCTGAATTTTTCATTTACAAGTGTTCAAGTATTTTTATCATATCAATTTTCTACTTTAAAAAATATATGGAATATATTTACTATAACTCTTATTATATTTATATGCTAATGATAGTATCTAAGATTTAGAATGGCTTCAATTAATTTTTCTCCATATTATTATTTGTCTTTTCTTGCAAACTTGGTAATGTTTATTTGTATGCTAGACATTGTGCATTTTCCTTGTGGGAAGTTCTGTTATTGAATTCCTACAAATATATTTGATATTTATCTTGGGATGTAATTAAGTTTCTTCGAGACTGATCCTTTGAGTCTTGCTTTTTAAGATTTGTTAGGCAGGATAGGATCTGAACAGCATTTAGTTTAGAAGTAAATATCCCCCACTACTAAGGCAAGCCTGCAGCTGTGCCACTGTGGCATCAGATCTTGTCATATCTTGGAAGCTAAGCAGGGTGGGGCCCGATTAGTACTTGGATGGGAGACCTCCTGGGAATACAGGTGCTGTTGGCTTGGGAGACGGACTTGGCAACCCACTTCCAAAACACAAACAGCCATTGAAAACCCTATAAATAGCAGAGAAGCATGAACAATCCTGTTTCACTTGTTGTGTGTAGGGTTGCTATGAGTCGGACACCAACTCAGTGGCACCTAACAACAACAACTAAGGCAAGACCTTCATAGAAATTTTCTCCAATGCTTAAAACTATGAGGTTTTCCAGTGTAGCTGATATTAAAAACACTATTATAACCCTCATGTGAATGCCAAGTACACTTTTTTTAATCTGTTCAATTGACTCTTTCCATGATCTTTGGTAGTCTCCAAGCCAAATATGCATTGATGATTACTCTGCTAAGTACTCAAGAGAAACCTTATTTAGATCTTTGTAGCTCCCATTGTTCCACTGCTCTCCTCCCCAGTGCTCTGGCCTGAAAATTTTACTTCCCTATCTCTGCAGTCTCTCATATCTATCCACTCAGTTTTGAAGATTCTTGTAGTGAATTCTTATAATTTTATGTTGCCTCTACATCTGTTCTGAAGCTAGATTTATCTTTCCTATACCAGAAGCAGAGTTTAGTTACCTTTAACACAGTTTCTAATTCTCTGGCTCCTTATAATTCCTCCATGTGGTCAATCCAGGTGTAGGAGCTATATAACTGACTCTCAGTGACTATCTCTTTATGGGATATATAAATGTACCTACTTCACTTGTCCAGTGACACCCACCCCTGATCCCCATGCAGAGATAAGTTGCAGTGAGCAATCTCAGTTAAACCATGCTTCATGGAACCCCATCAATTGTAACTCTCTGTGAGAAACTTGTTTGAGTAATACCATAAACCTCAATAAAGGGGCTGGGATTTAGTTCAGTTGGTAGAGTGCCGCTCTGCACTTTCTGAGGTCCCAAGTTTGATTCCCAGCACCGCAAAAATGAGAGGAGGTGGCAACCCACTCCCATGGCAATCCGGGGGGAAAAAACACACACAAAAAAACAATCTGCCATTGAAAACCCTATGAGGGTCACTATGAGTCAGACACGACTCGACAGCACTAACAACAACAATAAAGGTGTCAATCCAAGCTGGGTACAGTGGCCCACACCTGTAATCCCAGCAGCTCAGGAAGCGGAGAGAGGAGGACCACAAGTTTGTTCGAGACCAGAGGCAGGCTGTGTAACTTAGCAAGACCCTGTCTCAAAAAGTAAAAAAAAAAAAAATGGGCTAGGGGTGCAGCTCAGTGGTCCAGCACTTGCAACACATGCAAGTGTAAGGCCCTGGGTTCAACCCCTAGGACCAGAAAAAAAAAAAAAAAGGATTCAGCCCAAGGGTCCATCTTTCTCTAGCTCCACACTTAAGGGTTGAGCACATTGGCCCCAGGATCTTCCCATAATATTTTATCAGTACTATTCCTATGGATCTGTGAGTCATAAACCAGCTCTGTTATTTCATGTGTTTTTGTTGTTCTGAATTGTCTGTTTCAGCTGATCAATACAACCATACCTAACTTTTCCTCCTTGTCAAGGATGTCCTAGAGAGTGGCTATGTTAGCAGATATAAAGTGAATAGAATTCATATGAGACTCACAAGGTATCTAAAATTATAAATTTTCTTGTGAGAGGGACATCTGGCCATCACTTAGATACCCACACAATTACAGCTTCCACAGTGAAAAAGGAATATGCAACAAAAAGTACAAGGTGAACATCCATGATGAAATCCACTGGAGCCCTGTCAGGACAGGGCTAGAGTTCATATCTACTCTTGGGAGAGAGACCTCAAGATCAAATTTAGGAACAATATAACAATTTTTCTCCTACATTTCTCCTTATTGTGCTGTAGCCTGGAAGCTGTGACCTCTTTTCATTCTTACATGAAGGGGGTTTCTCTTGTTATTTGATTGACTTCCAGTATTTTCAAAGCCACTGTTTTATATACTTTCAATGTTTGTCTTTTTTTTTTCTAGATAGAAGGGTAAATCTAGTAGTGTTACACTGTCTTACTTGGAAGCAGAACTAAGGTTTAAATATTTTTAGTGATTACCTGATAGGGTGGACATTGGGATATTTTCAATCTCTTATATACCCATACACATATGGGTATATATGGGTATATATACATATGATATATATACATGTAAATATGGGTGTATATATATATATGTATATATATGTATGTGTTACATATATATGTTACATACACTTCTGGAAGTTTTTAAAGAAGATGTTATATTTATTTTATTATGACAATGAGATTAAAAATGGAAAGATATTAGAGAAGATTGTATAGTATAGACAAAAAGATCTTCCTTAGTTAAGTTTGAGGAAAAAAAAATTTAACTTCTCCAGCCAGACTTAAGACATAGCATAAAAACTATTTAAACTTTCTGGTAGTGTACATCATCATGTCAATCAAATATTTTGAGTTTCTATAAATCAGATTAACCTTAGCTTTTTCTCTGGCATCTCCCAACTCAGTAAGATATTGAAGGCACATAAAGGAAAGGCACTTGATCTAGCTCCCCAAAATGAAGGTAAGGTGATGAGCAGTTACTATTGTACATATAGAAACCCTGCTCCACTCCTGTTGCTGTTAGGTGCCATTGAGTCAGTGTCCAACTCATAGCAACCCTATGTACAACAAGTGAAACACTATTTGTAGTGCTTCTCTTCTATTCATAGGGTTTTCAATGGCTGACTGTTTTGGGGAATGGGTTGCCAGGTCCTTGTTCCAAGCCTACAGCACCTGGTGTTCCCAGGTGGTTTCCTATCCAAGTACTAAACAGGCCCGGCCCTGTTTAGCTTCCAAGATCTGATGGGATAGGATGCCACAGCGGTACAGCTGCAGGCAACTCCTTCTGTAGGATATCTGTATAGTAGAAACAGGATTATATGTTTGCTTTTAAATGCATTTCCTACAGGTTGTGAATATACAAGCCCACTTATAGTCACTAGAACTTTTGAGGTAATTTGTGAAGAAAGAAACTTGGTTGGGGTTAGAATAAGTGCCAAAAATAGTGGTAAAGAATTTTTTAAAAAACAGGAAATTGATTGCACAGCATCTCAGTCTTAGCACTTGTACAATAAGTAAGTATAATTGAATCCAATGGAGAAGTGCAAAGCAAACTTTTTTCTATGCTACTGCGTAAGAGTACAAAGAATTCTCATTAAAACATATGGAGTTTTTTAATTTACTGAATTATCATGAGCATATAGAAAGAAGGCTCTTAATGTGGGGAAGCTCTTTACCAGATGACTTAGAATATAAATCAAAAGCCTCTCAAGTCAATTTTTGGATGTAGGCACTAAACCTACCTGTAAAAATCTAGTAGGACCATTTATATTATTGACTGAGCTTGGACTCAATTCAATTATTTACAAGTTACTTGGACAAAATAAAGTCAACTAGCCATCCTTCCTTCCTTCCTTCTCTCTCACTCCCTCCTTCTGTTCCTCTTTCCATCTCTCTTTTTCTTCTTCCCTTCTTTTGAGTTAGCCATCCATTTGTTTGAAATATCCATTTATCAATCCACAATATAGGTTTTAGAGCAACACAGCTGACTTTTAAAAATCTAATTTAAATAATGTTTAATTTAATGCCATAAACAAAATAGCATGTAATATTTATGGGTGTGATATAAAATGGGTATGATAAGACTGATTACATAATTTTTAAGACTAAGCAAAAAATGAAAGTGGAGCTTCCTTGTTCAAAAATTTTTGAAAATTTCAAGATGGCAACAGCAGAGCATTAAACCAAACATAGGGCTCTATGAGACTACACAGGTATCAAGCCTAGAAATCCGGCTCGGGTGTGAGAGAAAGATGACTGGCCAATGTAATAGTATCCATGCAAAACTTCACTAGTACCTATATTAAAATAAATCTACCCAAAAGTATCATAATAGGGCCTCCCAAAAACTCAGAAAGAGAATATTCTCCTAATCTTATTATTGTGGACTAGCCTTACAGATAAATCGATGGGAAAGAAAATTGCTCAAAAAATAATACCAAAAAAAAAAACTGACAGAGAAAATGGTATACAAGGTGGGAAAATAACATGGAACCATCTTTTTTTAAATGAGCAATGACTCTGAAATTAAATGATAACAAAAGAAGCAAAACAAAACAAGGCAGAATTTAAAGGACATGCAGGATTATGTAATTACTTCTGTCGCTGATGAAATGTAAATGCCTAAAACTTACAAAGTAATTAGAAGGCAATTATGGAGAGAAGGGCTGTTTTGTTCACTCTTATTTCAGCTACTATGGAAATAAGTTTGTGTGTCAAACTATTAACTCTGGGGAAGTTAATCACCATCCCAAAAGCTAACATAAGATACTTGTGTATCTTGCCAGAAAAAAGACAGTACAGCCAACTATTTTTCTTTTCATGAACCAATCTCTGGTAACAATTAATTTTCCTGGTGAAATAGGAAAGATGCATGCAATATTGGCAATGCAGGTAAGTAGATCTTTCTTTCCTCAGGGTAATTCTTAAGTAAATGTCTGCTTCCTTACCAAGGGAAGTTTGGTAAAGGATAGTACTGGAACCGGCCAAAGATAACCCCAGGATAAGATGGACAATAAATCACTTTAAATCATACATGACCAAATTAATTTTACAATTACCCTAATCTTTGAAAATGCTTCTTGATGCATGTTTACCTTCTTATTCCAAATATTATTAGAATTAGTATGGTTTGAGGATATTTTATTATGATGCTTCCACATATAACTTTTGACATTAGAAACTTCTAAAGCACAAAAGTTTATAAGATTTATGCTACCCTCCCTAAATTACATATGTCGTATCCAATGGAAACAGGTCACTTTTCCTCAGTGCTGAGTCACTATGCTCAGTATGTATTTGTTAATGATTCTTTTGATGATTTTTTTGGTAATTGAGGAGAATGTTTTATGAACACATAATCTTTCAGAGTTTGTAAATGTCTTTAACTCTTGAAACCTGTAGACTTGTACTTTGATACACCTAAACACAAATTTTTTCTTGAGTGATCAGGATATGTATAGATTTATGAAAGATCCTCATTTATCAAGTAAGTATTTAATATTAATCTGATAAAATGATGAAAGTTATATATTATATATAAGAGATTATATAATATATAATGCATTATATTGTTATATATAATATTGTTGTTTTTGTTGTTAGGTGCCATTGATTTGTATCCGACTCATAGTGATCCTCATAGGGTTTTCAATGGCTGTTTTTCGGGATTGCCTTGGGAGTGGATTGCCAGGCCATTCTCCCATTTTTGCAGTGCTGGGAATTGAACTCAGGACCTCAGAGACTGCAGCACAGCATTCTACCAACTGAGCTAAATCCCAGCCATATAATATATATATATATATATATATATATATATTGTTATATATTATGTAGATGATATATGAAATAATATATAATTGCTTACATTATATACCTATAAAGATCTGTAGCCATAGTATCCTAGCATCCAATCCCACCTGATCTCAGAAGCAAAGTAGGGTCAGCCTGGTTAGTCCTTGGATGGGAGAAAGCCTGGGAATACCAGGTGCTGCATGCTAGAAAGAAGAACCTGGCAATCCACTCTGGCAAAGATCTACCATTGAAAACCCTATGAATAGCAAAGAAGCACTGACAATAGTGCAGAGCATGGCACAGTGTAGGGGATTGTTTCATTCTGTTGTACATAGGGTCCCTGTGACTTGGACATACACATAAAATGTCTTCCAAGTGTCACCATATCATCTAAGTTTTATAAATATTATGTTTCTATTTCTTAGAAGTGGAATAAATTGTCACTGATAATATATTATTCACTGGCCATCTATCCCTCTATGTTAATTATGCTGTTGATTTTTGCTCTAAAGACATGATATTGGCTTCTGGCATATAGCATATGTACATGTTACAATTTTATATGCATATTTTATAATGACAGAAAATTTCAGAGGAAAAGCTTCTTTACTAGCAAAGGTATTATGAATTACATTATTTTTCTGAAAAGACTACATACCTTCCCATATGTAGAACATATGTAGTCTAGTGTGGAAGCTTCTATAATCTTTAGATCTTAATTTTAGTTCTTATCATGAAATCTCCAAAGAAAATACGTTAGGGAAAATAAAGTGGTATATACTATCTTAAGATGAAAAATTATAGCTATGATTATAGTGTGTGCTCCAATGCTTAGAACTTAAAATAACCAAAGCATTTTTGTCTGACAGACTTGAATTGAACAATTAAAACTTTTTTCAATTAAAACTTTGTTAAAGCTTGTAGCTTTTGAGTAAATTGAGTCATTTCAAGCACACTGGGCAAGACATTCTGTTTCTTCATCAGGACATTCATGCAACAAGTGAGTTCCTATAATAGAGATGTCTCCCACATTGTGCTAGGCAAGTAGGATATATCAGTAATAAAAAACCCACAACAATTGACCTTCCTGCAGACATGACAAAGGCTAGATACAGACATTATACAACAAACGCAGTAATTAAATCAATAGTATAGGATAATAAAAGATGCTAAGTGCTATATAAACTCAAACTGGTGCTAGTACAGGTGGAATTCTATTTTAACATGTATTATGGTGTGAGTATTTATTACCTTCAAATTCAGGTTGAAACTTTACCCACAAAGTCATATGTTAATGTTGTTTGAAGATAAGAGGTCTTTCAGAGATAATTAGTATTATAAGAGGTAATGAGGGTTGGGTTCCCATGATTGTATTAGTGACTGTATTAAGGAGAACAAAGACAAACTTGCTCTGAAGTCATGTTATGTCCTTTGTCATGTTATGATGAAGCCCTAATTAAATGCCAGCTTCATGCTCTTATATTTCTCATCTTCCAAAATCATGAGAAATAAATTAACTGGTTTTTTGTGTGTGATACTGGGGGTTGAACCCAGGGCCTCGTGCTTATATGCTTTGCGAGTGCTGTACAACTGAGCTGCACCCCTAGCCCATATTTTTAGTTTTTGAGACAGGGTCTAGCTAAATTATACAGACTGCCTCTGGTCTCAAACTTGTGATCCTCCTGCCTCTGCCTCGAGAACTGCTAGAATTACAGATATGTGCCATGGCGCCCAGCTAAATTAACATTTTTTATAAAGTATCCAGTATGGAGTATTCAGTTATAGCAATAGAAAACAAAACAAATTAAGACTTTGTTAGTCAATTTGTGTTATACCTGAGATAATAACTTAAAAGAAGGGAATGTTTATGTTCTCTCACAGCTCTGGAGGTTTCAATCCATGGTGGGTGACTTCATTGTTTTTGGGCCTGTGGTGAGTCAGTAAATCATGGATGGGGCACATGCCAGGGGAAACTGTTCAACTCAAAGCAGCCAGGAAGCAAAATACAGGAAAAGAGGAGGGGCTAGGATCCAAATATCTCCTTCAAGACTTGCCCCCAGTGATCTAACTTCCTTCTATGAGGCCCACCTGCTAAATATTCTACCATTTCCCAATAGAGCCATGAGCTGTGACCAAGACTTCAACACATGAGCTTTGGGGGACATTCAAAATCCAAGCCACAGCACAGACCATGATAAAGTAACTGGAATCAAATGCACTTCCACTATAAAAGGGAATAATATGTCTGAGGAAATGTTTTCATACATTAGATAATGGATAGGAACACATTATAAACTCTGAGAGAAAGCAAGCTAACTAACTGGGTAAATGATTCTCTCAGTTAGGCATGGGAAGTTTCTGATTGTGGCTCAATATGTGGAATCAAAATAGAGACTGGGAGGACCACTCATCTGAGGAGGCAGAGATCAGAGTGAGGCAGCTGAAATGACTGATGTTTATAGGCAGGACACTGGAGAGGAGGGAGATAGGCAGGGCAGTGGCAGAACTGTAGATCAGCACAAATTCAAGAACTCACAACAAACACTACAATGATTTTTGGGATGCCCTTCTTCCTAGGACAAGTACAGAGGAAGCTGTATCTAGGGAAATCATACTCTAATTGCCAGAAATCAAACACAGAAAATCATAGAAATAGTCAGAGGAAAAAAGACATGGCACAAAGGAAAAGAAGGATACAAATGGTTGTTGGTGGCTTCTGGTTTGGCATGTGAAAAACTTAGAAGTTGCCAGACTGTCTTAACAAGTAAAAAGCTGAAAAGACTGAAAAACTAACAACTCTTTTTAGATTTTTAAGAGAATTGAGGTCACAGGGAAAAGTTCTGCCTCTCAACTTAGGCAAGTACAGAATATCCCACTTTACCAGAGCAGAAGCTCAGGATCAGAAGTCTCTGCAGGAACTAGGGCCAGGAGGGGTAGCTAAGTCCTCAACTATCATAGACACACTGCTGGAGGCTCACTGTGGATAGGTCTGAGAGATAAAAACTCCAAGGGGAGACAGGCATAGGGGACACTTACTATTGTGTGAGTTTTGCCCCCAGAATACTGGAGGGGAAAAAAATACCTCCTGCTCCCAGCATGGAAAGGAGAAAAGAAACCTTTCGAAGAGGTTTCTTTTTCTTTTTCTTATTTCTTTTCTTTTTTTTCTTTTGTAAATTTGTTACACTTTGCTCGTATAAACTCAACAGTCCAACTTCTAGATACTTATTCAAGAGAAATGAAAACTTAAATCCATACAAAGAGTCATATAAAATTATTGCTAGCAATTTTATTGAGAATAGTCAGAAACTAGAAATAATTGAAATGTAAATTCAATATGTAAATGGAAAAATTGTTGGAGAATCCATAGACTAGAATATACTTAGCAATGACAAGGGTAAAGCTACTGAAACATGCAATAACATGGATAAATCTCAAAATATTGTGCTGATTGAACTAATACAGGCACAAAGGAGGCATGCTGTATGATTCAATTTAAATGAAAATTTAGAACAAACACAATGAATAGAAATCAGATAAATGATAAATTGTTACCATGAGTTGGGATAGGGTTTGACTGGAGTGGGATATGTGAGAACTTTCTTAGTTAATTGGCACATTATTATCATATTTATAATGATAAGGGCACAAGTGCATACATTTTTCAGAACTGAAACTGCACTTAAGATTTATTCATTTTATTGAATGTGAAGTATACTTCAATAAAGTTGATTAAAATACTTCTAGTCATAAAAAGTTAAACTGATATTTTTGACAATTTAGCTTAAAAAGAAAACAAAGACAAAAGTAAGGACTTACAAGAAGAGTGTTCAAAAGCACTGGAGTGAAGTTGCAGTTTGGTTGGGGTGAGGTTGGCAGGGGCAGCAATCTTCCTTACTGAGGATTGAGTAAGAAGATGAAGATGAGAAAAGACCTAAAAGAGATCAGGAATCTACCCAAGAAGAAGGCAAGGATTGGAGGTAGGAATACTACAAAAAGGGAAATTAGAACCAAGTCTGATATTGAAGTTGCCTGAAGCATTTAACAAATCCAAAGGAAAATGCTGTGACTATTGCATAGTAAACCAGTGGGACAGTAGTAGGAGGGTAAAGAGATTGGTGTGTGTGTTGGGGGAGGAGGATTTTGCACTATTCATGTTTTGGGCTTTTACAAAAGTTAAATATCAAGTCATTGGAAGGTTTTCAGAAGAGTGGCATGATCTGACTTAAATACTACAATGATTAATCTGGCTGCTGGTTTGAGATTAAATTGCAGAGATCAAAATTTAAAGCAGAGAGATCTGTTATGAGGCAATTTCAGTATCATAGGAGTGAGGAAAGTGGCTTAGGTGATGGAGATCAATGGAATATGTGGAAATAGTTGGATTCTGGATCTACTTTGAAAGTAGCGCTAGCAGGATTACCCGATTTATTAGATAGAAGCTACAGGAAAAGGAGTGGAGTCAAAATGAGTTCCAGGTATTTTGACTTAAATGAAGAGGAAAGATCTGATACCAACTTAGGTGAGAAAGACAAAGTATAGAACAGATTTGGGGGAGAAGATCAGGACTTCTGTATTGGACATGCTGAATTGACTACCAAAAAGAGAAAATTGAGCACTGTCCTTTATCCTTTTCCACCTAGATCATTATACAAACATTTCTTCCTCTTTGATAAAAGAGAAGTACCAATTCTGATCTGTTTGATTCTAAAATTCTTGTTCTTTATGCACTAACTGGCATGTAGACAACAGAATACCAGATTTGAGATAAATTTTAAGGTATATTTAGTCAAACTTTCTACTTGGTGCTTGAATCTTTTAAAGGATATTATCAAGTATTGATATTCATTTTTAATTAAATTATTCTGAGTACAGGAAACTAGCTTTTCTTGGGTAGATTCATTCCAAACTTGTTTTTATTGACTATATGAAAGATTGCTCTACCCAGAAAAAGTCAAAAGCTGATATATTTCAACAGTTTCTCAAAACTGTTGAAAATTCACAAAACCATTTGAAAACATCAACTTATTAAATAAAGGAAGATATTTATAAAGATTTATCATCAAAGTAGATATGATCATATACCTGCGTTAAATTGTATGTTGGCATTATAGCTGGGCAGAGAATAAAAAATTTCAGGAGGTTCCCAAGTAGGAGATCAAATTACAGAAAAAAATCTTGAGGTTTTGTCTTTCTTAAATCTATAATCCCTTTGCTGCTATTTTACTTTTACAACTCCATCAATGTCATTCCCTTAAACATAAAAACTTCTGCCTTTAACAGTATATTACCTCAAAACTCCTCAGTTTAAGAAATAGTCTATCCCTCACTACTAAAAAATACTGGAAAATCTTCTGTAACTGTGCCCCTTGGTCTTATTGCAAGTCCAGTCAATCCATGTGTGTGTAGATACATGTGTAGACATAATATACACACATATAGATTATTTGGTATATGAGCAACACAGAATATAATGTAGGAAAATACCTTAATTTATTCACAAATATTAGGTACTAGCCATCATAAAAAGTAATGGAAGCATTGTTCATATGACCACTTCTTGACATAATCAAAGCTCCTTGGAATATATTCTGCTGTTGACCCTATAACATCCTTCAATTATTAATGTTTCTTTATATCACATACCACTTCCTCTTTGGCTCTGTTGTCATTCACTGTGTGTATCTTAGGAAAGTCACAGCACAAATTTGGGAGTCAAATATTTTCTGTTCTGTCTTGCTTCACTAAGCCCAATGGGAAGCACGCAAATTAGCCTAGCAGCTCATTTTCCACCAATGCTGACAAAGATGTCTACCACAGAGAGACAGCTCAGCGACCCAGGTGGGAAATATTGCTATAGACCATACAGTTGCTTTCAATGCCAAAACAAGCAGGTGTGGATTTTATTGATGCAACAGAAGTGAAATAATTAAGGCAAAATAGAGTTCCACTCCTAAGTACAGATTTCCCAGAGTAAAAATCAGGGAAGAAGACTTTCAGAGTAAACAATGAAGTGTCCTTTCCTGATCCAGCTCAAACTCATGACCCTTGCCCCCATTATATTCCATGGTCTCAGAATTCTGATGGAGCTCTGTCTTATGATAGTTACATTGACACAGGATTCTCTTCTGAGAATAGAAAGATGCCTACATAGAATAAGGTACAAATTTGTAAAACCTATTCACTATTTTGGAATAGAGAGATGATTTGGTATATTAGGAAAAATGGTCACAACATTTTATAGTATATTTACTAAGTGATGTGTTGTTAGTTGATGTCAAGTCCGATCTGACTCAGCATGTCTCATAGGGTTTTCAATGGCTGATTGTTTGGGGATTACTTCCAGGGTGGATTGCCAAGTCCTTTTCCTGTTTTTGTAGTGCTAGGGATTGAACCTGGGCCCACAGATGGTACGGAGCAGCATTCTACCAACTGAGCTAAACCCTAACCCTTATTAAGTGATGTTGTTGTTGTTGTTGTTGTTGTTGTTGTTGTTGTTGTTAGGTGTCGTCGAGTCGGTATCCGATTCATAGCAACCCTCATAGGGTTTTC
The DNA here is from genome assembly GCA_007922755.1 of Pedetes capensis. Taxonomy (NCBI): domain Eukaryota; kingdom Metazoa; phylum Chordata; class Mammalia; order Rodentia; family Pedetidae; genus Pedetes; species Pedetes capensis. The sequence goes on along the minus strand of VMDO01025134.1, from coordinate 8,099 downwards.
AATGGCTCACTGTTTCGGGATTGCCTTGGGAGTGGATTGCCAGGTCCTTCTCCCATTTTTGAGGTGCTGGGAATTGAACTCGGGACCTCAGACTGCAGCGCAGTGCTCTACCAACTGAGCTAAATCCCAGCCCTATTAAGTGGTAGATGAGTTTTAATCTTCATTTCTTGAATCTAGGCTTGGCCTTGTGACTTACTTTAGCTAAAGGTAATAGTAGCAAGAATGATGATAATGGCAACTAGAACCTTGAAATGTGCTTGTACACTGGGATTTCCTATAGTCATGTGGAAAAGGTTGGAGTTAATCTGTTGGATAAATGTGGTTTATTTATCTTAGCCAAAAATCAGACACGAATAAGGTCATAGAGTATCAATCAACTCATATGATTCACAAGCCAACTGCAGTCATACAAACAACCCCAGCCAAGACAAACAGAACTCTCAACTGAGCCCAGTCTATATTGGTTACTCACTGAGTCAGGGACTAATAAAGTGTGTTTGATGCATTTGTTACACAGCAACATTTGACTGATACAGGCAGTGTAGCCAGCTCAAAGATACAAAGAGATTAAAGTAAAAAGGACCATATTCTGCTGAGTTCTGAGTCATATGGCAGAGCAGTGATGAATTCCTCATGTCCATGAGTCCTAGTCTAACAACTGCAGTAGTTTGGAGAAAAAAAGAAATATATAACACTACCTAGCATCATACCAAAGAAAATTTATGTTACATACTGTTTTACTTTTCAGTTTATGTTAGCATCAAGTACACATAGACTCAGATAGGATCTCAAAATTGACATTTATATCCACCAGTGAAGAAGGCTTAGAGATAGGTTTGTCATTCATGCAACATTCCTAGATCCCATCACATTTAATTATCATTCAAAATAACTCCATATTCTTTACAAAGAACTCACTTAAAACTAGAGAAGGAACGACTTGCCAACAATCAGTAAAACCTGTATAAAATGGAAACTTCTCATCAGAAAGGAAAGAAACAGAGTCAGGTGCTGTAAAACTGTTCCCCTCAATATCTAATGTTCACAAATAACTTTGGTAAAAACACAAATTTTGATTTAGTGTATTTATGATCTAGTCTGACAATGTGCACTTCCAACACACTCCCACATCGTGCCATTGCCACCAAGCTAAATCACACTTTGAGTAGCAAGGCACTAGGATTTCCCCTGGCCTTCAGACAGCATAGGACACTGAGAGATTTTTCATGGAATATGAGATCAGTCACTCTTGAAGACTGAAATTTGTATTTTATGGGAAAAATAGTAAAGTTCATAAAACCACAAAGATAAGACTTCATGACTTTATGCTCCTGCTTTTGTGCCACAAATGTCTTCAGAATGTGCATTTTCCTATCTTGGGCTTTCTGGGCTGTCTCTCTGGAAATGCTCACAGCTTGATAAAATGATATGATACTTGTGCAGTAGTGGTATCAGCAGTTAAGCTGGAAGCAGTAAAAATGCTTTATCCTACGATTCTTTTTTCTCGTAATTGTTTTTCTTATTTTATTTTTTGCTTAATTTTACCTTATGTATATTTTAGCAAAGGACTCACCAGATGATAGTTGGCATTTTGAGGGAAAAATACTTCTAGTGCTTGAATATGAAATTTACCTGCAAGAATACTACTATCCTACTCCTGGAGGTACCTAATGACAAAGCTGCATCAATTTATAAACCCAAATAGAGTTTATTTTCTACTTAGATAGTTAAGGACAAATAATATGTCATATTATTTAACTGATTTAGTGTATCTAGGGCCTTGTCTGAGAGCTTGCATTTCTAACACAATCCCAGGTGGTAAAATTGCTGCTGCCCTACAACTCACACTTTGAATACCAAGGCAGTATTCATTCATTAATAACTTGCTAAATTATGTATCATTTTTTTTATTTTCTATTTTAATACCTTGTTGGAAGGTTATTAAAATAGAGACATTTGATCTCTATTGGTCTTCTGATTTTTCTTGGAGACCTTATGAGGAAGCTCAACTATTTGCTAGATATCTTAGTTACTATAAAAATATTACCTTACATGCTAGGAAGTATAGTACCATAGAAAAGAACACTCATTCACAGGCACTGAATATCTGAGTATATATGGTATATATGTGCTTTCAGATCCTAGGCTTTCTACTTTGTACATACAAAATGATCACCAACTTAGCTTAGCCTTTCATAAACCTGAGTTTTCTCCTTTGTAAAAACAAGATAAGAGTATCTTCCTCATAGCTATTGGGATTAGTGTAATTTGACTTTAAAAAGAAATGTAGTTGATGCTTCACTTTTCAACACTATATTTCCTAGTGCAACCAAGAACAAATCTACTTTCTCTTCTATGGGACAGAATTTCCAGTGTTCATTCATGCATGTATTCATCCAAAATCATCTGTAGAATGTTCAGTTCTAGGTAATGCACACTGTACAGAGGCTAAATATATGAATAAGTATAGCTTTATTTTTGCAGTTAAGTGCGGATTTGGATGGACAAAGAAAACATGTGTTTGTGAAAATGCAATGATCAAGATATGCATCAAGTATTATCACAGTACAGAATCAAAAACTTGCTCCAGTCCATAGATAGGAAAAGAAGCCCATCCCAGGCAGAAAAGCTGAGCAGCAATATTATTTTCTGTGTTCTATGCACTAGGTAATACAATCTACACTTCACAACCATGATCTCATTTAAACTGCAAATAACATGGTAAGAAAGATATTGCTGTTTTTAATTTACTGATGAAGGAGCTTGGTTGTCAGAAATAACTCCCAACCTTCTGGTTTCTCAATATATCTCTTATTTTTCAAGAGAAGTTAAGCATTTATGAAACCTCTATATTAAGTTAAATGATATATTCTACATATGTTTAAGTCCTCCAATGGTACAATCATCATTAGAAAGGCCTTGAACATACCATCCATTTAACCAGGCAGACTACAATTCACTTCTTTAGCAGTACCTTCTTTGTGCTTTTCATCCTGATGTGCGTGTGTGTGTGTGTGTGTGTGTGTGTGTGTGTGTGTGCCTGTGCCATATTACCCTTGTTGTTGTTAGGTGCCATCAAGTCTTCATCTGACTCATAGCGACCCTATGTACAACAGAAAAAATACTATTGTCATTGCTCTCCTCTGCTATTCATAGGGTTATCTGCTGCTTGTTTTTTTTTTTTTTTTTTTTTTTTTTTTTTTTTTTTGCGGGGGAAATGGGTTGCCAGATCCTTCTCTCAAACCTACAGCAACTGGTCTTCCCAGGTGGTCTCCCATCCAAGTACTTGCCAGGTCCAACCCTGCTTAGTTTCTAAGAACTGAGGGGACCAGATGCCACAGTGCTACAGCTGCAGGCATATTACCCTTAGGTGCTCAGATATTCAATGAGAAGTATGACATCAATACTACCCTGAATTCCTGGCCATGATTTAGTCTTCATTCTGCTTCTCTAAGAATATTTTATTATCTAATTGTTGTTGTTAGGTGTCATCAAGTTGGGACTGACTCATAGCAACCCTATGTACAACAGATGAAATGCTATCCAACATTTTGTCATGCCCACTACTATGTCTGTGTTTCTCTACTATTCATAGAGTTTTCAATGGCTGATTGTTTTGGAAGTGGGCTGCTGAGCCCTTTTCCCTAGACTACAGCACCCAATAGTCCCAGGCAGTCTCTCATCCAAGGATTAACCAGGCCTGACCTTGCCTATCTGCAGAGATCTGATGGGATCAGATGCCACAGTGATATGGCTGCAGGCTATTATCTATGGTTATCTAATTTTCTGAATCACTGTAGAAAATCTCTCTTTGAAGAAGGAAAAGAAATCTTCCCATGCATTGATTTGTAATTATCAAAGTCATTTACGTGAACCCTTATAATGCCTTCTTAGGAGACTGCCACTCATTTCCCCAGTCGGTATTTTCTTTGTGTACCACTGTGAATATTTTAGTCAATCTGCATAATCTCAACTTGATAGCATGTCTTTCATGATGACCTATTCACCATAGTCACTCATACTGAGCTTGTGCATCTAGTACATACTGCCATGCACTTCAGTTGTTTTGTTTTATAATGCCTACCCAGTCTAAGTTCTCAAGGGACAGACATTTGTCATTTTTAATACCCTTCACAGCAACCGGCATATATTATAAGTGCTTTATGAAGTGAATGAATGAATAAATCTAGAATAGTAGGCCTTACTTTTCTTGTCTAACTATGAAATTGTGTGAAAAATTAAGTGTGTGTGTGTGTGTGTGTGTGTGTGTGTGTGTGTGTGTTTTAGGATGGTCACTCCCTAATTTATGTGCACCGAATCCAGAAAAGAGAAATTAGAATAATAGATTAAAACAATCGAATTAAGCCGGGCATGGTGGCGCACACCTGTAATTCCAGCTGCTCGGGAGGTGGAGGTGGGAGGATCGCAAGTTCGAGACCAGAGGCAGTCCGCGTAACTTAGTGAGACCCTTTCTCAAAAAGTAAAAAAATGGGCTGGGGGCGCAGCTCAGTGGTCCAGCACTTGCAAAGCATGCAGGCATGAGGCCCTGGGTTCAACCCCCAGTACTGCAAAAAAAAAAAAAAAAAAAAAAACTGAATTAGACACTATACTATGTATTAAAGTAAAATATTAAGAAGAAATATAAATTGTTTCCTGTATTGAATGTCAACACAAATCCAGACAGATATAATCATATGTCTTTATCAACAGAAGTAGAGAACCGGTTGAATTATTTACTTTAGCCAATATTTAAATAGGAAACTCACTCCTTAAAATGTACTTCTTCAATTTTCTATTTGCATAATTAAAGCCATGGAAGAAGCTCATTTGCACAGTTTGTTTTCCCAAGGTACATAGTTACCATGACAATGGTTATTATTTGAGGATGATCAGGATATTATTATGAATATTATTATTCAGTGCAGAATTACCAGAGAATGATACTACTCAATAAGTCAGTGTATGTGGGGAAAAAAATCTAGAATATAACCATTCTGAGCTCTTTTTAAATGAGATTTCTAAATTACATTTTAGGAAAGATGGGATTTTTTTCTCAAAAGGCACAGTATTGCTAATTTATAAAAATGTCACAAAACGCCAACTTAGATCAGGTGATGCACAGGCTCTGTTCCCTATAGAAGGACAATGTCTTCTGTTTATAATTACCTACTGTGGAAGTGTCACAAAAAAACATTTAACAGAAACCATATTAGCAAGAAAACGTTGCTTCTAGAAAATTATGATTATAGGATTAAGAAAGTATTTCATTTCCCATTATTAAATAATTCTATAGAATGAAGTAAATAACATGTAGCAGAGTACATCCTTTAAAACAACAACTTGGGGAGATTAAGAACTTTATTCTGATATTCTACCTCTGAAATTTTCAGTATGTTACATAGAGACTTGAGATTCTTCCCTCAATTGGGAAAATAGTCCTTAACCTACTCCACACATTTGTGCTATACTTACCATATGTTTAGAATTGTAAGTAATCACAACATCTCTCATATCACTGTCACTAATTATATCTTCTCTTATCAATGGGCAAGACTGCCATAATGCCCACTTTAAGTTACAAAAGGGAATATACACATAGAAAATAACTGTAGTAATGATAGGAGATGCTAGGCAGGAAGAAAAGTAGTAAAGGGGCCCTCTGTAGCCATCTGCTTCCCAGATACTTTGGGAGATGTGAATATTAATGTGAGCTTCCTCTGAGACAAATGCCTTGATCAGATGGTCCTTACTTCCCTGACAGATAAGAGCATGATTGCTAATAGGCCATACCTTCTTACAAATGGCTTAATCTCTAAACAGTAGCACCTTTACAAGGTCTGGTCTGTAAACAGAACTCACTTTACATATGAAGACAAAAGTTGCCTCTATATAGGGGCTAGGAATAGGGGAGTCTCATTTGAGGCAAAAACCCTCCTTTAATTAACAGGAAAACCTGTTGTACAGGCTAGGAAAGACAGCCTAAGCTGAAGGGTGAGAGAAATATAACACACCTGAAGAGAAGATCAAAAAGAGAGGAGGAATATCTATCCCCTTAATGAGATAGAGACATAATTCCAACACTTGATGCAGCATCTACAGTTTAAAGTGTCCAATCGCCCACAGTCAATACAGAAGTCTACAAATGTCCACAGGTACTCACTCACCTGCAGCCTTATAGCTGGACTTGCACACTTCCTGACCTCTAACTCAGAAGCCTTCATGCTGGACTTGCCAACTCTGAACTATATCTCAGAAAGTATAGCTTTCTCTCTATATTTGTTTCCCCATCCCCCTGTCTCTGCACTCTGGCCTAAATCCCAAGCCTACATGCCTTGACACTCATGGTACTCTTTGCTTTTCCATCTCTAAATGAACTGTCCTCTAAATTTCTTTTGGGTCTGTTTCTAAAATCTTTTATAAATGTGACCATGGATGGAGGTTTGCTGCCAACTTCCCAGATCACTCCCTGGGTAACACATGGTAACTCTAGAACCTTGGACTCACATCTCCTTTGTAATTGTAATCCTACAGCTGGGTTGCCTCTGTCCCATTGGGGCAAGTTATCAATTATGTAACATTTCTTCATTCATCAGTATATAAAGGTGGCTCTATGTAAAAAAGAATGTTGAATTCTAACTTGTTATTTGAAATAATTAAAGTTTCCAGGAGACATATTTCTGCTATTTCTTGAACAGAACCAGTTTGTGTTACTTATAGATTTCAAAACAGCTATTGAGTTATTTAGTCTAATTTCTTTTGAGGGGCTCGAATGGAATCATTTAAAATTTTTGTATGTAAGTAATTTGAAATACAAGTATAAGAAAGAATGTGAAGACTTACTTTCAGATTACAAAAACACATTCTGATAAAAAGTAGAATATATATGTCAACATTCAATGTAAGATGGGATTTCTAAGAAATGTCCAATATTTGATAGGTTTTGCACATGCCCCACCACACACCATTCTAAATGAACTCATTCTTCCTCTCCCTCCAGTTAGGGATTCATAAGGACAAAATTAGAGAATTTGTCCCACTTGCAACTCAATTCAATTTTATTTGTATGGCTTCCACGTTAAAACTAAATTATTAGATAAAAATTACCTTTCCATTTTTAAATGAGATACCAGTTTTGCCTTAAAATGTAAAAATCCTACTTTGAATGAAAATATTCAAGCCTAATAACATTTGCCTTAGGAAGACCAGACCATATAGTTTCAATGGAAATAAAGCTTGCTCATTTTTAGAAGGTCATCAGGAAATGGGTAACAAAAGTATTTAACAAATGCATTTTTCTTAATCTATTAACCACATGTTTAAGAATTTCTCTTTCATGTTTAAGAATTCTATTTTCCAGAATCTCTCACATCTTTCTTAGGGAAATATACCTATAATACAAAACAGATTTCTACAGTAAGACATTTTTAGGAATATCAGTGTATTAAAAGGGAATAAGAGTCTTACATTGTTTTAATAATTATGTGAATCATGTCAAGTTCATGCAATTGGGCACTCTACATTTGGCAGACTACACAACTCAAATTTACTTAAACCAATAAAATATACACATATCAGTCTTTGCTTACATAGGTGAAATCATTGAGGAAACATTCAGAAAGTCATATAAGTGAAGGTGAGCACAAAGAATCTATCAGTTTAGCTTTCTTCTAGTAGCCAGATCCCCTAAGTGTCAACACTTGGCAGTAGCGCTTAGAACTGCCATTCAAGTCCAGTGTAAGGATTAAGAGAATCTCTTATACATTTTACACAGGTTGTACAATTGACTCTGATTATACTTTATTTCAGGGAAGCATTGGTAAAGCATTATTGTGACTAATGATACAGAATTATCCCAATTGGCCAAGCTTTGGTCAACTGCCAAATCATGAATAAATCACTATGTTGTTGTTGTTAGGTGCCGTCGAGTCGAGTCCGACTCATAGCGACCCTATGTACAGCAGATCGAAACACTTGCCAATTCTGTGCCAGGCAAACCATCTTATTTATGTTTAAGCCCATTGTTGCAGACACTGTGTCAATCCATCTGGTGGAGGGTTTTCCTCTTTTCCGTTGACCTGCCACTCTTCCAAACATGATGT
>VMDO01025133.1:0-20561 GCA_007922755.1 Pedetes capensis | reverse complement strand
AGAAAGATTCCTGTCAGCACCTAAGGGCTTGTGTTATAACTTTATTCTGATTTTAAAAGTAAATTTCTCCCCAATCCCTACAACTACTCAGCAGATATAGCACAACTTTTTTGTTGTTGTTGTTTCCAAAGAAATTTATTCATTATAATCTATTCAGTATGCCATCAACAGGTCCCTTGTGTGTACTGTGCTGATAAACAGACATTGAAAAGATTTAACAACTTAGTCATTTAATGAGTCTGAATTCACTTTCACATGGCATTGTACACAGTCATCTGCTGAATCAGATTCAACAGATCTTAGTATTAAAAAGTCATAGATACTATAAGTTCTGTATAAACTGGTGGAGAGCAAGTTAGTTCCTTTGTTTTGACTTATAAGCCTCAACTTCACCACAGAATGAAAAATGCAGGTCAAAGAAAGCATAATCGGTCACTCCTATAGACAGAACAGTATTGTTTCCATAATTTGAAGCTTTCTGAATGGATGGGTTCAGGCCTGATCCAACTATAAAAAGATTAGTTAATGAAGAGACAATATAGAAATTGTATGAAATGTTATTAACTTTAATCATTTATAACTTAACCAGGATTATATCACCAACTGCTATTCAAAATCAAAAACCTGTTTGTGAGTCCCCAAGGAACAGGCATGTCTACAAAATCATGCCACCTTGTACTTAGAGGCATGCCAATACATATTCTAATGGAAATTTTGGCTTTAGGAAAGAGTCACAAACATTTAAAAGAATGGCTTTAGTTGTCATTTTAAGTACACAGTAGGTAGGGGAAAGTGCAGCACAACTTTCAAGATTATTCATAGCAAACCTGAACGCAAAGTCATCTGCAGAATGCAGAGCCATACGTAGGAGCACTTTATAATTTTTATTTTTTTCTAAGGAAGGGTTGGGGAGGGAGTTTCATTTAAAATATAAAATTCTAGACTCTAAGTTTACATTTACCACACACCCTGAACAGAAAGGGGGAAAAAAAGGCCTTCATTCAGTATTTACTGATTAAGCATAAAGTGCTCAGCATTGTTATAAATTATAAAGGGTACAATAAAAATGTTACCCTATAGTAATAGGAATCTGGAATGAAACATAAAACACATGCTAAATCCTTTGTCTAAGTTTTCAAAGACTCAACAGGCTATTCTTTCATTGCCCCACAAGCAATTCAACTGTACAGAAAAAATAAACATGCATGAAAATATTTAAATACTTATTCTTTAATCAAAAAGAAGATTTAACAAACTGTGGACACAAATCATCTTTTATATCAGAATGTGAACAGAAAGCACTATCTAAACCAGAGGGTGGTGGCACACTCCTATAATCCTAGTCACTTGGAAGGCAGAGGCAGGAGAATCACGAGTTTCAGACCAGATGCAGCCTGCACAACTAAGCAAGAGTCTATCTTAAAATAAAAAATAAAAAGGGGGCTGGGAATGTAGCTCAGTGTTAGAGCACTTGCCTAGCATGCACGAGGCCCTGGGTTTAAGTCTCAAATACTGCAAAAAAGGGGAAGTTTTAGAAAGGAAGGAAAGTGAGGAGAGGGCAGCAGAGGGAAGGGAATGGCAGGGAGGAGAGGGAAGGGAAAGAAAAGAAGACATTATACATCACGACCAAGTGACACCTAGCCCAGGAATGCAAGGTTGGTTCAACGTTCAAAAATTAACCAAAGTAATAAATCACATGTTGAGACAGATTAAAGGACAAACACCACCTAACCATCTCAACAGACACAGAAGCAGCACTTGACAAAATCCAACACACCCTCTTGAAGGGGGGGGAATCCTCAACACAGTAGTGACAGAAGGAAATTTCGTCATCCTGATGAAAGATATCTCTATTTTAAAAAAACACAGCTAACATCATTATTTAATAGTGAAAGACTGAAAGCTTCCCCATTAAGATCAAGAACAAGTCAAGGATATCTGCTCTCATTCTATCTGTTAACTTTGTATTGGAGGTCCTAGCTAGAACAATTAAAGAAAAAGAAATAAAAGGCATCCAGATTGGAAAAGAAGAAGTAAAACTATCCCTTTTTGCAGATGACTTGACCTTGTATATGGAAAATCCTAAGGAATTTACTAAAAAATTGTCAAAGCTACTAAGTTCAGCAAGGTTGCAGGATACAAAATCAATACATAAAAATCTATATTCCTATACACTATTAATGAATAATCTGAAAAGGAAATTAGGAAAATTCTTAGTATCAAAACAAAATAAGTATAAACTTTAAAAAGCACAAGACTTGCAAACTGAAAACTACAAAATATTGTTAAAAGATACTAGAGTTATGGAGGAACAGAAAGATACCCCACATTCAAGAAAGGAAGATTAAATATTGTTTATATCACAACATTCCTCAAATTAATCCATAGATGCAATAAAACCCCTATCAAATTCCCACCTAGGGTTTTGCAGAAATTGACAAGCTGATATTAAAATTGATCTGGGATAGGGCTGTAACTCAGTGGTACAGCACTTGCCTAGCATGAATGGCGACCTGTGTTTGACCCCCAACACCTTTAAAAATTTTTTTACATAAATGCAAGAAACCTAAAATAGTCAAAACAATCTTGATTAACGAATACCTGGAGAACTCACTACACCTGTTTATATAGAAGGACTTGGGCATCTGTGGATTTTGGTATCCATAGGGAGTCCTGGAACCTACAGTAAGTCTTCATGACCTTGGATTAGGTAACAATTTCTTAACTATGACAGCAAAAGCATAAAAACCAAAAAATAAAAATAAAAAATAAAAAATAAAAAGTAGACTTAATCAAAATTTAAAAAACCTTTTGTGTTTTAAAAGGTACATCTGAAAACAGGTTTTTTTTTTTTAAAAAGCCTATAAAATGGACAAAATAGAGTTGGGTGCTGTGGCACAAGCCTGTAATCCCAGCAATTTAGAAGGTGGAGGCAAGAGGAACACAAGTTCAAGGCCAGAGGCAGCTTGTAATAACTTAGCAAGACCCTTTCACAAAATGAAAATTTTAAAAATAAGCTGGGGGTGCAGCCCAGTAGTAGAGCACTTGGAAAGTATGTTTGAGGCCATGGATTCAACCCCTAAGCACCACCAAAAAAAAAAAAAAAAAAAAAAAAAAAAAAAAAAAAAAAAAAAAAAAAAAAAAAAAAAAAAAAAAAAAAAAAAAAAAAAAAAGGACAAAGTATTTACAAATCATGTACCTGACAGAGAACTAGTATCCAATTCCCTATTTATATATAAGTGTGTATGTATATGTATACATGCATGTACATGCAAATGTATATATATATAAACAACTTGCATAGCTCAACAATAACCCAACTTAAAATTCTGCAGTGCTAGAAGGTATAGCTCAGTGGTAGAGTGCTTGCCTACCATAAGCAAGGTCCTCAGTTCAAGCTTCAGCAGTACAAAATAAATAAATAAAATTTTGCAAAATATTTGAACAGACTTTTCTCCAAAGAAGGTATACAAACAGCAAGTCTGCAAACAGGAAAAAAAAAAAAAAGGTAGACATCATTTGTCATGCAAATACAAATCAAAATCAGGGAGCTGCAAATCAAAATAAAATGAGCTAACACTTCACACCCACTAAGACAGCTATAATCAAAATGACAATGTTGGCAAAGAGGTGGAAAAACTGGTGGCAACATAAAATAATGTAATCACTCAGATAATTAGTCCGGCAGTTCCTCAAGAAGTTAAACGTAAGAGTCACTGGCAATCCCTCTCTTAGGTAAATATCCAAGAGAATTGCAAACAGGTGTTCAAACAGAAATGTGCATACAAATGTTCACAGCAGTATTATTCAAAATAGCCAAAAAGTGAAACAAAACCAAATTTATCAACTGATGAACAGATAAACAAAATGTGGTAGATTCATAAAGTGGAATATTATTTGGTCATAAAAAGAAATTAAGTACAAATACATGTTACAACATGGAAGAACCTTGAAAACATATGCTAAGTGAAAGAAATCAGGCATAAATGGCCATATATTATATAATTCCATGTATATGAAATGTCAAGCCTGCAGCCATACCACTGTGGCATCTGATCCCATCAGATCCTGGAAGTTAAGCAGGGTCAGACCTGGTTAGTACTTGGATGGGAGACCGCCTGGGAACACAAGGTGCTGTAGGCTTGAGAGAAGTACCCAGCAACCGACTCCCAAAAACCAATCCGCCATTGAAAACGCTATGAATAGCAGAGAAGCACTGACAATAGTGTTTTGCCTGTTGTACATAGGGTTGCTGTGAGTTGGATACCAACTTGACGGCAACTAACAACATATGAAATGTCTAGAATTGGCAAATCCACAGAAACAGAAAGTAGATCATGGTTGGCAGGAGATAGGGAAAAAAGGAAGTGGAATGACTACTATTAGCCATGGGATTTCTTTTTGAAGTGATGAAATTTTCTGGAATTTGTAGGTGGTTACACAACTTTGTAAACTAAAAACCACCAAATTGTATAATTTTTTAAGAGGATGAAACTTATGGCAAATTGTATCTCATTATTTTTTATGAAAGAAAAAAAAACCTCAGGAATAAAACAATTGAAACTTACTTTCTACATTCAATAATGCTATCTCAAGGCCATACCAAAAACTTTTAATCCCTTTCATAACTGCAAAATGATAATCCTAAAATTTCTGCTAAACTGAATATCATCAACACTTAAAAATGTGTCTAATTGTGAGCCAGAAGCTCACAAACTTCGCAGTCTTTCTGGATTAAAATACAAATTGTTCTTGTCTGCAGATCTAGGCGCTACCCATGGTGTAGCAATGGGCCTATGTCTATACCCATATTACAAAACCACAAGGTGTCAAAACAGCTTCAACTTCACCCAGCGGCCCAAGCGTATTATTAAAACAACAGCAAGTTACGATTATTATTTATGAAACTATTAAAATGTGTCAATATAATACTAAACAATTATTAAATCTTAATGTTTACCACTAAACACATACTTAACATTTACTGTATATACTTTAATATGAGCCTATTTATAAAGTAAGATGATCCAATACTTTTTGTTGGTTTTTTTGTTGCTGTTCGTTAGTACTAGGGCATTGAACCCAGGGCCTCATGAATACTAGACAAGTGTTCTGGTATTGAACCACACCCCCAGCTCCTTTCTTAATTTTTTTATTTTGAGACATGGTCTCACTAAGTTGCACAGGTTGCCTATGGCCTTAAGCTCACTTATCCTCTTGCCTCTACCCAAATTTCTGGGATTACAGATGTGTGCCATTATAGCCCAGATGATCCAATAGTCATTTTTTTTGTTTCTGGCAGTACTTGGGGGTTGAACCCCAGGGCCTTGCACATACCTATAAAGTGCTCTACTACTGGGCTGCACCTCCAGCCCATTTTTTATTTTTTATCTTAAGACAAGGTTTTGCTAAATTACACAGGCTGCCTGTGGCCTTGAATTTATAATCCTCTTGCTTCTGCTCCCAAGTCGCAACAACTGTGGTCATGAGCCACAGCCCCCAGCTAATAGTCTTTGATTATACAGCTCAAATACTAAAATGCTTAAAAGACTCCTATAAGTCACAACATAGCAGTCATATAGTTAATTAACTGAAGAATGTTTACAGGAAACAAAAGATGAGATTTTTAGAATATCTGAAAAATGCTATGAGATCTTAACTCTCAATTGTACTGTTTTCTCCTAAAATGTCCTTTCCTCTGTGTCATCCTAACACATAGAACCTATGCCATGAATAAAACTATATCTGTATCAGCCTAAAAGTATGTCTTCTCATCTTGCCTCACACTTCACCTAATTTTTCCTAAAAATACATATTGAGCTTTTTCATAAGACATTTCACTACCTCCCACATAACCAGCTTTCTACCCCATCTCAACCTACATCACAGAGAGAATACGACACTCTAGTGTCTTTTCAGCAAAGTCACGTATAATTTGAAAGACTTTAGAAAATATATCTGAATATTTACAGAGATGAGAGTCCAAACTAAATAAAAGGGAATTCGTCTTAGAAAAACAAAAGCCAGCAGAAAAGTAACTTTCTCTATATAAAATTAAGTAAAACATCAAGACAGGCAAAGTCAGTACAGTCTTCTCTACTAGAACCTAGGAGACCATAAGGTTAAAGTTCCTCTTAAAACCTAAGGAGCAGGGCTGGGGATGCAGCTCAGTGGTCAAGGTGATCCCCAGCACGGGGAGAGGAGTGCCTAAAAGGCTGACATTCCAGATTGGTTTTGGGGTTTGTTTTTTTATCTACCCTAAAAACTTACAAAATGTACTCCTAGAAGAGTGTTAATAGAACACTTTATGATTGTTAGATCGATGGAACATTAATGGAAGGTGTTAATTTCTGGTAGACAAGGGATTTAATTATGGTAATTTTCCACAAAAGGTATCTCTGTACCATGCTGGGCCTAATACTGCCGAGATGCACAAACATGACTAAAAAGGCATTAAATTCTTCCAGCACCTTTAAGGAAGAGAGAAATCCTAAATACCTTCTTATTTGACTATTCTATGCTGTATGACACTACTGGCATTGAACTATCCTCTCTCTTGGTTTCAGCAAACCTACACTGATCTCCTAGCTCTGCCTACACCTCCTTTCCAAATTCCTCGTTTTCTTCCATTTCTCAGGGTTCACTCTTCAGTTGTCTTTTGACTCTATACCATTGGATATCAAAAAAGTAATATACAGAGGTAGTCAAGGAACAGGTAAACAGGTCAACAATAAACTGCTCAGAGTTCACCCTGAACCCACTGGACTGGAGTTGGGGAAAGAATCAGTAATGTATATTTTAGAAAAGGCTCCCAATATGATTCCGACAACCTCTGAAAACCATTAGGCTAACAGTACTTCCTATGTGACTGTACCTGCTTCTTTGGCTTCAGCCAAGACCTATGCACTCATGTCACCCTAAACAGTGTAGCCTAGTTCATCTTCAGTAAACTTCAGACAACTAAGGAATTTCCACATTTAGATGGTCCACAAGTCCAAAAAATTCAACATATGTAACACTATTTATGTAAAATTAACACTCATCAAAAAGAGACTTTATAACCTTGTTAAATAAAATCTAGTACATGCACCTATTGGAATACTGTGTTACCATTTTCAAGAAGCTAGAAATGTATGGGCTAATTTGGAAAGAATTCCAACATATACTAAGTGAAAACAAAGTAAGTGAGACTGGAGGTGTAGCTAAGTGGTAGACCATATGCTGAGCATGCACAAGGCTCTGGCTCTGGTTCTGATCCCCAGTAGCTTTAAAAGGGGGGGGGGGGAAGAAAAAAAAAGATGGAGAACAGTATCTATGATTGTGTTAGAAAAAAAGGATAAATGCAACGCATGCACAGGAAATCTCTAGAAAGACACTTAAGAAATTTAACCATGATTCTCACTGGAAAGTAAAACTAAGAACATGGCGCCCAATAAAGGTCTAAGGATACCAGGGAGACATCCCTTTCATCAAATACCTATTTGTGGTGTTTGAATTTTTAACCATACAAATACATTCCTTCTGATTAGATATTATAAAACTACACAAGTACATTCATGTGCTAATTGGAAAAAGACTCATACCCACAATACTTAAAGAACTCTCTGATAAATAGAAGAGCAGATGACCCAACAGAAAAAGGAGGAAAAGGCTGAACAGGCACTTGGCAACAAAGTTTAGCCAGCAAAGAAAGGTGCTCAATTTTATTAGTCATGAGAGAATTGCAAACTAAAACTACAATGCAATATTATTACACACAACTAAAATGAAAGAAATAGTATCAAGTATTGGAGAAGACAAATAATAACCAGAACTCTCATACATTGGTGGTGGGAGTATAAATTGCCACAACCACTTTTGTAAATGAGTTATCTTCTAAATTATCTACCTTATAACCCAACAGTTCTGCTGAAAAAATAAATGCTCATGGCCAACCAAACGACACATACAAGAAAGTTCACAGCAGCTTTAGTAACAATACCCCAAAAAGCCAAATATTCCAAAAAGTAAAATGGATGTTATGTTATCGTATACTGGCATACCACTAAGCAATAAGAAAAAATTATTTCTATGCAAATATAGATAGATCTCATAATAATGAAGGAAAGATGCAAACACAAAAAAGGAAATCTATGATTCCATCTATAAAAAATGCAAAAACAGGCAAAATTAATTGATGGTTAAGAAGTCAGAAAAGGTTAAGGGTATCAACTGGGGTAAGGTACAAGGTATACTTCCGGTGAGGTTCTAGAAATATATTAACTATCTATGCACCATGACCCTATTGGCACTTCCTCACTGAACTATCCCTCTCTTCTTGGTTTCAGTAAAGCTATACTAATCTCCTATCTCTGTCTATACCTCCTTTCCAAATTCCTCTTTTTTCCTTCTTGTGAATCATACAGTATGTGGCCTTTTCAGATTGGCTTCTTTCACTCAGTAATGTTTTTAAGGTTCCTCTATGTCTATCTGTCCTTCCTTCCTCCCTGGATAGGTGGTAGCTATACGAGTGTATGCATATGAAAAATGTCATCAGATTGTACATAAAAATTCATCTAAGAAAATAAGAAAGCAAACACACCAGGAGAAACTATTTGCAGAAGACGTAGATAACATACTATCCAAAACACACTAAGAACACTTAAAACTCATTAATAAAAAAAAAAAGCCCAAGTAAAAATTGACAAAACACATGAAAACCTCACCAAAGATGTAAAAGCGGCAAATAAATACATGAAAAGATACTCCTCATAAATCATCGTTGTTAGGTGCCATCAAGTCCAACTCATAGCAACCCTCACAGGATTTTCAATGGCTGATTGATCTGGGATTGCTTCAGGAATGGACTGCTACATCCTTTCCCCATAGCAACCCTCATAGGATTTTCAATGGCTGATTGATCTGGGATTGCTTCAGGAATGGACTGCTACATCCTTTCCCCATTTTTGCAATGCTAGGGGTCGAACCCCAGTCCTCAGAGAATGTGGAGCAGCACTCTACCAACTGAGCTAAACCCCAGCCCTCATAAATCATTGTTGTTGTTGTTGTTGTTAGGTGCCATCGAATCGGTATCCAATTCATAGCAACCCTATGTACAATAGGCAAAACATTATTATCAGTGCTTCTCTGCTATTCATAGCGTTTTCAATGGTGGATTAATTTTTGGGAGGGGGTTGCTGGGTCCATCCCAAGCCTACAGTATCTGGTGTTCCCAGGCGGTCTCCCATCCAAATACTAACCAGGCCAGATCCTGCTTAGCTTCCAAGAACTGACAGGATCAGATGCCACAGTGCTATGGCTGCAGGCACATAAATCATTAGGGAATTGCAAATAATGAGACACAAACACACACTTATTAGAATGGCCAAAAATACAGACAATACCAAATGCTGACAAGAATGCGGAGCAACATGAACTCTCATGCAATACTGGTGGGAAAGCAAAATGGTACAATCACTTTGAGAGCTTGCCAGTTTATTATAGAACTGGATGTAGTCTCACCATAAAATTTAGCAATCATGATCCTTGGTATTTACCCAAATCAGCTAAAAACTTATGTCCACACAAAAACTTGTATGCAAATGTTTATAGCAGCTTTATTATGACTGCCAAATCTTGGAAGCTACCAAGATGTCTTTTTCCTTTTTTTTTTTTTTTTGCAGTACTCGGGGTTGAACCCAGAGCTTTGCACTTGTATGCTCTGCAAGTGCTGGACCACTGAGCTGCTCCCTCAGCCCATTTTTTACTTTTTGAGACAAAGTCTCACTAAGCTACACAGACTACCTCTGGTCGTGAACTCACGATCCTCCTGCCTCCACCTCCCAAACCGTTAGGATTACAGGCGTGCGCCATTGTGCCCGGCCAAGATGTCTTTCAACAAGTGACCAGATAAACAAATTATGGTACATCTAGACAATAGAATATTATTCAGTACTAAAAATAAATGGGCTATCAAGCCACAAAAAGACACAGAGGTGCATGGTATATGTGAGGCCCCAAGTTAAACCTCCAGTAAAAGGAAGAAAAGGAAGAGAAAGAGAGGAAAGGAGAGGAGAGGAGAGCAAAAGAAAGGAAAGGAAAGGAGAGGAGAGGAGAAAAAGAAAATACATGAGCCAAGTGTGGTGATACACACCTATAATCTCAGCACTTGGGAGGCTGAGACAGGAGGATTACAAAGTCAAGGCCCGAATGAGGCTACATAATAAGTAATTGTTTCAAAACCCAAAGGCAAAAAAAAAGGAAAGGAAGGAAGGACAGACAAAATGGACATGGAGGTACCTTGAACGCACATTACTAAGTGAAAGAAGACAAGCTAAAAAGACTGCAACTGTATGATTCCAACAATATAAAATTTTGGAAAAGCCAAAATTGAAGAGACAATTGAATGATACCATAATAAACATATATGATTAAACACTGTCAAAAATCCATAGATATACAACATTAAACATGAAGTGAACTATGGACTTTGAGTGCTAAAGATGTGTCAGTGTAGTTTCATCTACTGTAACAAATGTACCCCTCTGGTGCAGGATGTTAATAATAGGGGAGGCTGTGGCTGCAATGTGCCTATGAGTACATGGGAACATTCTATACTTGCTGCTTAGTTTTGTTATGAATCTGAAACTAATATAAAAACTGAATTTTTTAAAATTCATCAAAATATACTTGAAATGTATGCAGTAAACTAAGTTATGATTCAATTTAAAAAGAAAAAAAGGAAAACATCTAACAAGAAATGCAACTTTAATCTACCACACTAGAAGTCCAGATAGTGATTACTCTTGAGGAAGGAAGTAGCTGGGAATGCTTTCTTGTTAGGGGTGCTAACTGGGTAAGTATACTCACCTTGTGAAAATTCATTTAGCTATATGCTTAAGATTTACTCACTTTTCACCATGTGTACTTTTTAAAAATGTTTAATTAAAAAAACATGCAATAAAAGGACACTGACATGCTGGTTAACTCACCAAAAAATAAACTCAACCTATTTAAAACCACCCGTTTTTTCCCCACTACCTATTTATCATCTTCCAATACAAAATCAACGTAAGAATTTCCAAACTTTATTCTACCAAACAAAAGTTTGCATCACTAACAGATGACACTAGTGATTTCTTCTACAACTACACTTTGTATCTAGGAATAAATGGATTCACAAATAATCTTTCAAAATCTAACCAATTTGTAAGTGAGGGAACTTCCATACCCACCATATATGGCTGACACCATCTGCCATCCTTCATGTGGCCCTCAAATCTGTCTCTGCTCTTATACTTAAGGCCTACTTTCCCATCCCCAACACCCCAGGTTCTATCCTCTATTGTGGCATCTCTCAAGGTTGCTTTATCTAAGTTCCATGGATAGAAGTATATTTCAATCTAATTGTTTTCATTGTAATCATAGGTGTTTTATTTTATACATTATTCTGAGAAGGGGTCCACAGAGTCCATCAGATTTCCAAAAGGATCTATGGCCCTAGAAAGATTTAAATTCCCAAACTAGACTTCCCCTTTTCATTTGTAGACCTTTTAATTCATCCTCCAACTGCTACCAGAGTAAACTTTTTGAAACATAATTACTACCTGTCATCCATGCTTAAGATTTTTAAATGATTCCCAACTATTCCCAATCCTTAAACTCAACAGGACAGCCATCAAGTACCTTCATATATACCCCTGCTATCTCTCTAGTTTCATCCTGCCATACAATGTAGCTAACATACTGGGTTATATTTACAACTCTCTGACTTCAGCATGTTTTCTTACTACTCCATGCCTTTGCAGAAGCTATTCTTCCTGCCTGCAAAGCCATTGCTCACCACCTTCATGTAGCTAACTCCTGCTCATCTTTCATATCTAATTCAAGCACCATCTCTTGCAGAAGACCTCCTGGCCATCCTCCAATTCCAATCTAGGTCTTCAGTGGTCTCCCATAGCACTTTCCTCACTGTGTTTTGTCAGTTTACTGATCTGCCTCCCCTTCTAGAGCTTATGTGAAGCCAGAGCCAGGCATCTCATGCCTAGCTGACCTCAAGACACACAATAGCGTACTTAACAAATGGTTGCTTAATGAGGAACTGGCTCTGGAGAAAGGCCAAAAGGGCCAAATGCTGAACAGAAACCTCAACTAACTAGGTGGCACAGGTCTGGAGATCACTATATATATGCCCTATTATATATAAACTGTCCAACTAAGGCAAGATATTTCTAAATCTATTAACAATCTGCCACTAATGCTATGTTGTTCAGGATTGGGAAGTTAGCCCTTAATAAATGTAATTACCACAGCCAGGTACTGTGGCAAGTACTTGACAGGCATCAGAATTCAGCAAACCTCAAAGCAACTCTTACAATATTCTTTTTTAAACATGAAAAGGCAAACAGGTAAAGTTAGGTCTTTGATTCCAACCCAGGTCCATGATTCCAAAACACACTCCTAGCCAGTGAGTTCAGCTGCTTTTCTGGAGGTAAGAGATCAGCATGCCCATCACCTTTGGAGAAGTGGGGTTGTTTGGGTTCAATGAAAGGGATCTTCCATTAGCCTCTCAGTAAATAAGAAAGGCCCTTTTCCCCAGGAAGCACTACTACTAAATTCTTTAAGATTTAATGCAACTTCCTCTATACCTATTCATTGTAAAATCTTTTAAGAGAGAAGGCCTATGCAAGTCGCTTTTCCAAGAAAAGTAAAGCAGGGGACAAACAAGACTTTGTCATACTTCCCACCAGACTTAGGGAAGAAAAAGGAGAAGAAAAATCAATCCCAAGGAAGAGAAATGATTGTGGCAATACCAATAAAGGAAATGAGGGCAGGTTGAGTCTCCATGGCCTACTATAAAGACACACCTCAAAGCATTATCCTTCTGACTAGAAAGGTGTCTCTGGCCTTAGCAGAAAGAAGAACCAGTAGATTTCTAACAGATGAAACACCAATTCTGCTGAAAGCTGCTGGTATTTCCATTAAATGTTGGCAAGAGATCTATACCTCAGCTCTCACTCTGTGATCTTTTAGCACTTCCCTGTTAAGACACCAAGGCACTCACATCCCAGAGGTTAAGAAAAGATGAATGTTTCTTTAATCCCACCCACAACCTATTCACCTTAGTTTATGTAGCCATTACAGACCTGAGCAGATGATGGCCACAAAGCATCTTCATCTCTAATCACCACCAACAATGCTACTTCCTTCCACAGGTCCCCATCCTTATCCCCCCAGAACTCCAACCTCTTCCTTGACCACCACCTGTGCCCTTACCCTTCCAACTAGCCTCCAAATCTAGTGTGTCTTATACAGATCTGTCCAGTAACATTTCTCTATCCCATATTTAAATACAAAACCAATCCAATCCATTCTTCCTATCCCTAGCTCCAACCAAAAATATGCAATTATTTAATGCAAGTATTTAATTAACTTACAATGAAAACTATTCAGGTAAATTTAGGAGGCTTTTTACCATCCAAAGAGTATATCTAATCCTGCTGTTGCTGTTAGGTGCCGTCGAGTCGGTATCCGACTCATAGCGACCCTCATAGGGTTTTCAACGGCTGCTTGTTTCGGGATTGCCTCAGGAGTGGATTGCCAGGTCCTTCTCCCATTTTTGGGGTGCTGGGAATCGAACTCGGGACCTCAGAGACTGCAGCGCAGCGCTCTACCAACTGAGCTAAATCCCAGCATATCTAATCCTAGACAGTTTAAAACCAAGGGTAAAAAAACGCAGTCTGTAGAGATATATTTCCACAGATCCGGATTTACACTGGCTATCATTTTCTAAATTAATCCTTACTGATATTATTGACATCATAATCCCCTAAAGTAACTCTAGTATACAGAGTGCAACACTCCACACTTTCATTCAAGACTGTATCTGTCATTTGCAAAGACTATCACTTAAGTTACAGCAACTGTTTCTTGACTAGATCCTGCCCAATATGCACTGAAGTAAAAGAGCAGCCTTACAAATAAAATACATCATTTAAACGTATGTTGGAAGTGTTAGCATGGAAAGTGGGAGAAATGGGCAGGGAAAGCTAATTAATAGAGAAAACTAACCCACAGAAACAGAGAATACAGGCATCAGAGCTTACCTGAACATGTCCCCCATGTACAAACTACTACAAATTTTTTTTAAAGTTCCCATATACAAGCATTTTTTTTGGTCAACATCCAAGAACACGCCTCTCCTTTTAATGGTGAGTAGCATATTTTGGGGTTGTATTAAAAGGGGAAAACAAACTACATAAAATTGTATATAGTAAAAGTCATACACTGTGAAGATTTTGTATGATACAGGCAAAGTTCCACATGCAAACACACAAAGATTTGAGAATCTTGGTTTTCTGAATTTCAGTGGCAACTGAAAAAGAAAAATCATCATTGATGTCTCCCAAGACACAGAAACTAAGAAATTCTAATTCCAGAAACAACTCACATTAAAATGTACCACATCTTCTCCTATCTCCAGTTTATTACTTCTTGGTAATGAATACACATCTGACCAGTTTGTTGTTGTTAGGTGCTGTTGAGTCCTGTCGACTCTTAGTGACACCCATAGGGTTTTCAATGGCTAATTGTTTTCGGGATTGCCTTGGGAGTGGATTGCCACAGGCTTCTCCCATTTTTTGAGGTGCGGGGAATTGAACCAGGGACCTCAGAGACTACCAAGGGGTGCTCTACCAACTGAGCTAAATCCCAGCCCCTCTGACCAGTTTAAGTTTTACTATATTACAGGCCATCCTGGGGTTTAGTTTAGTTGGTAGAATGCTGCTCTGTACTTTCTGAGGACCTGTGTTCCATCTCCAGCACCGCAAAAATGGGAGAAGGATGTGGTAGTCCACTCCCAAAGCAATCAGTCATTGGAAACCCTATGAGGGTCGCTATGAGTTGAACCCCACTCAATGGCACCTAACAACATTACTAGGCCAGGCTTGGAGGCACATGACTGTACTCCCAGCTCTAGGGAGGCTAAGGAAGAGGATCCCAAACTCAAGGCCAGCCTGGGCTACATGGTGAGGTTCTGTCTTAAAAAGGAGAAAGAATTACTATATATTACTTCATCTACTTTATATGCCTCATTCATAAATCATTTCAGGAGATAAATTTGCCAACAAAACTATCCACATAGGGCACCCCAGAAAGAGCTGAAACTAAAAAATTACAACCTGAAAAGGAAAGCTTTGAAAGCATAGACCTGACAGAAAAGCCCTCCCCCAACGCTGCATTCCCCAACTTCCTGCCTTGGCTCTTCCAATTAGGTACCAAAAAATATAGGAAGCTCCTTGAACTAGGTTCAGAAACACTACCAACACATGCTTGTAACAGAAATTAAACGTTCAGCTCAAGAACCTGACTGCAAGAGAGCTATCTGTAATATTCCTAAACAGTCAGAATGCTTCCCTATAGGAAGTGTGGCTGAGAGTGAGATTATACAAATGCCCTTCAATTCACCAGTGTGTAAGAGTCCAATAATACGTAAGACATCAACAACAATTACTCCACACCACTCTACTTCAGCAGAAAGAAATGAGAAAAGACATTCCCTGGAAGGTAAGTACATCACCAACATCATTCTCTGCCAGGTCATTACTTAGGTAGCAATAAGCTTACACAGAGCCTATCCACAACCTAGAGAGTAGTTTCACTACTCTCCCCTCACCAAAGGCCAGAGTGATAGCAAGCAACAACAGTGATCTCTCCTAGGACATTTTTCTGTCCTAATTCAAACTCAAGTCTGCCTATGATACGAGACATCTGGTATAGCAGAATGAACAGATGCAGTTAGCCAGTACCTCATCCTTCCTCTGACTAACAGCTGGAGCCACAACTCGAGGCACCAGGTACAGTTTATAAGTCTGACCTCTGATCTCATGGGTGACATAGTATTTTCATTTATCTTCTGCTATTCCCTTAGCCCAGTACATGGCAGATCACTGGTTCCATCTACTGTTGCTGGATATTCCAATACACTCCACCTTCCTCAGTACATAGTGAGTTGAATTTACTAGAAAATCCGATGCATTTATCCCTAATCACATACAAAAAGCTGTATTAAAACTTAAGACTTGAGAAAACAAGTATTATTCCTCTACAAAAATCAGACTGTTTGAAAGAGGTACCTCCAAAAACTCTCTCACTAAAAAGAAAAAATATTTTGGTTCCCTACTCGGCCAATGCCTCCCTGTATAAGCCTCTGAATTTGCCAGTTTAATAGTACTAAGAACTAAGAACTAAGATGATTGACTGAAAAGCTAATGTAAGAAAAAAATGTTCAAATTATACTCACTTGTCCTGAAATTTTAATTCCTATAAATGATCAAAGGAGTACTTCCTAGTAATCTGGATTAACAATAGCATTGCTTCTCTCAGTAGAAATAAAACATGTTAGAGCTGGAGAGAAACCTAGAACTAAATTAGACAAGTTACTCATTTTCAGAATGTAAGAAAAAAAGGATATAAAGAGCCTACAAGAAAACAGGTTTGAAAATTCTGTCTGCCTGTCAGATCAATGTTCTAGAACAGCATGGTCAGGACTCTTCAGAAGAAAATGTTCTGTATTTGTGTTCTCAGTAGGGCTGTTGCTGTTGTTAGATGCCATCGAGTCGGTGTCCAACTCATAGCAACCCTATGTACACAGATGAAACAGTATTGTTAGTGCTTCCCTGCTATTCACAGGGTTTTCAATGGCTGATTGTTTTTTTGGGAGTGGGTTGCCAGGTCCTTCTCCCAAGCCTACAGCACCTGGTATTCCTAAGTGGTCTCTCATCCAAGTTGGGCCTACAGAGCAGGCCCAACACTGCTTTGCTTCCAAGATCTGACAGGATCAGACACCACAGTGGTACGGCTGCAGGCTCTCAATAGGGTAGTCATTAATTATAAAGCTAGTAAGGAAAATATAGCTAGTATGACCAAAGAATTAAATGTTTAACTTTATTTAGGTTTAATATGTATTCAAACTGCTCCTTGTAGCTACTGGCTATCATACTCAACAGGTATATCTCTAGCATATAGTCTTAGAGTCTGGTTATTTAAAGTTTAAGGTTCCTTAATCTCCCTTCTGCATGGAACACACATACAAAATTTCTTTCTTGTGTCTATAAATATTTCACTCAGCAATGTAATCATGTTATATAGGAACCCAGCCCAGAACAGGATCACCTTTCCTCAAAGCCCTTAGTAGAACTGACTGATAATCATGTCATCTACATAGTTGAGATGAAGGCCCCTTGACAAACTATTCTGACACAAAGTCCTACACAGAATGTGGATTTTTTTAACTGTTTCACTAAAAGTATACAAGGGTTAGGTCAAGATTAGTCACTTTCTTCACAAGGCTTTGCTGAGATACCAATTTTAATGTTTCTTCAAAAAGAGAAAAGAATTTGAGGGGCTGAAAGGCAAGTCTGGGAAGAAATTTATTCAGGTTGGTTTCTAGCCCTGGCCACCCAGGCTCCACTCTAGGTCCAGGTAAGAGAAAAAAATTAACCTCAATCTTGATATGTGATTATTGCTGGATTTCAAAATACTGCATTACTTTGCATGGGTATAACCTTCTTACGACCTAATTTAAAAATCCAAATCATATTAGTTCTCAACCTCTTGGTACTTTGCTCCAAGTAAACAATATTTTATACCCTTTTCATGGCTTTTTTTTTTTAAAGCATTTATTTCAAAATATTTTTTAGTCCTCTGTTTTCTCCAGCTGGGAAAAGGTTAATTTTTGCTAGGGTTTAGCTCAGTTCAGTTGGTACAGTGCTGTTCTGCACTGAGACCCTGGGTTCCATCCATAGCACCATAAAAGTGGGATAAAGACGTGGCAATCCACTCTCGAAGCAATTTGAAACAATCAGCCATGGAAAACTGAAAATCCTATGAATAGCAGAGAAGCACTGCACTATGTGGTGTTTCTCTCTGTGGTACATCGGGTCACTATTAATTAGACTCAACAGCACCTAATAATGTTAAGTTTGAAACAATTAAGGATCATGACAAGATTTTTACTTAACTTTTCAGTATGACTTAACATACTAGATTCTCGGGGGCCGGGGGGAATGGGTAGGGGAAGAGAGAATGAGAAGAAGAAAGAATGGGGAAAAGAACATTATAGCAAAAGAACCATTTTACCTGCATGTTAATTGCACTTAACTCAAAAATGATTGCCTCAAACCAATAGAAATCATGTTTTCTTTATAAAAAAAAAAAAAAACAACTTGTGTTTCATCACACCAAAGAGTTAAATATCACATTTTCTGGATACCTCAAATGTAATTAGGAAAATGGGGTAAGTAGATAAATGTACACACAGTGAATACTTAATTTAAATCATGACATATCTTCAGGTGCAGACAATATTCAGGATGCAAAGTAACACTGCACTACACAAGCTGCTGTGTTTCTAAGGGAATGTTTAAGGGGGTTTTATAATCAAGGGATAATTAGTAACATCACTAGCATGAACATTATACTAATTACCTAGTGAATCATGCTATATTCATATGAACTTGAAAGTCCAGGTTAAGCTGGTTGAAGCATAGCAACATGTTCCAATTGGGAGACCAGGAATGAAGAAGGAAAGGAGTGTGAGAGCAGCACATTGCTAAGAGCCAAGCGCATTAGCCAGATGAGCAACACAATGACAGTAACAGAGATGATATTCTAAATTAATTCACAAAGCTTAGGTTCAAAAAACTTAAAGTAACCTAGTCAGTATCTTGTGATTGCCAAAAATAAAGTGGAATAAAGCAAAGTATGTTATGTTTTCAATCAACTTTCTAGGACTAACCATTTCAGGAATGGAATTTATCTTGTGAGATTACTCTGTATATCTGTCTATCCTTATTCTCACTTAAAATGTATCTATTAACCCATGAGATCTATTTTGCACACAAAATACTTCAACAGAAATGATTAAAAAAATGAAATACTAATAAAACCTATTTTCTGAAAGAAAACATAACCTATGTAATACTTGTTTTATGATCTAACTTGTTAGAAGAGCTTTTTTATTTATTTATTTTTTGGCGGTACTTGGGGTTGAACCCAGGGCCTCCCAAATACTTTCCAAGTGCTCTACCACTGGACTGCACCACTAGTCCATTTTTTATTTTTTGAGACAAAGTCTTGCTAAATTGCATAGGCTGCCTTTGGCCTGGAACTCCTGATCCTCCTGCCCTCAGCATCCCAAATCACTGGGATTAGAGGAATGCACCACCACACCCAGCTTAGAAGAGCTTCTTTTTTTATTTTCAAAACAATGAATAGTTTATATAGTAATCTGCATATTTAAATACTCCACTACTCCCTAAATACCAGACTAAACATTACGGCTACTATAGTATATGCTTATTTATGAAACACATAGTACTTCTCTAAGTTTCCATAATATTTCATCATGATACAAATTGTCTCCAATTATGAAAGCAAAATATCAATAATAGTACTGGGTTGTTTATATTAATTGATGCTAGGTGCCTTCTAATCAGATCTGACTCATAGTGACCCTCACAGGGTTTTCAATGACTGAATGTTTTGGGATTGCTCAGGAATGGGTTACCACATCCTTCTCCCATTTTTTCAGTGCTGGGGATCGAACCCAGGTCCTCAGAACGCAGAATAGCACTCTACCAACTGAGCTAAACCCCAACCCTTTTTTGTATTAATAAGTAAAATTAGGGGGAAAAAATACTTCCATCCTAACAACCCTGTCTACTATTGTAGTATTGTTGTTGTTGTTAGGTGCCGTCGAGTCGAGTCTGACTCATAGCGACCCTATGTACAGCAGATCGAAACACTTGCCGATTCTGTGCCAGGCAAACAATCTTATTTATGTTTAAGCCCATTGTTGCAGACACTGTGTTAATCCATCTGGTGGAGGGTTTTCCTCTTTTCCGTTGACCTGCCACTCTTCCAAACATGATGTGCTTCTCCAAGGATTGTTCTCTCCTGACTACATGTCCGAAATATGTAAGACACAGTCTGGCCATTCTTGCTTCCAAGGAGCACTCTGGTTGTACCTCTTCTAGGACAGATCTGTTGGTTCTTTTGGCAGTCCATGGTATATTCAATAGACGTCTCCAGCACCACAATTCAAAAGCATCAGTTCTTTTTCTGTCTCTTTTGTTCAATGTCCAGCTTTCACAACCATATGATGCCACTGAAAATACCATGGCATGAGTCAGACGCACCTTCATCTTCAATGTGACATCTTTGCTTTTCAATACTCTAAAGAGATCTTTTGCCACAGCTTTTCCTAGAGCAATGCGTCTTTTGATTTCTTGACTGCTGCTTCCACGGGTGTTGATTACAGAGCCAAACAAAGCAAAATCTTGGACAACCTCAATCTTTTCTCCATTTAATGTGAAGTTGCGTACTAACCCAGTCGTAAGGATTTTTGTTTTGTTGATGTTTAGTCGTAACCCATATTGAAGGCTATGATCTTTGATCTTCATCAGTAAATGTTTTAAATCCTCTTCATTTTCAGCAAGCAAAGTGGTGTCATCTGCATAACGCAGGTTGTTAATGAGTCTTCCTCCAATCTTGATGCCGCGTTCTTCCTCATAAAGTCCAGC
>VMDO01025132.1:0-28677 GCA_007922755.1 Pedetes capensis | reverse complement strand
TAGAGTTTTTATATAAATCTCACAGGTATATAATTACATATAAAGATTAGTTTCTTAAAATAATTAAGTGATAATAAACATTATTCACCTCAAATATGGAATTAAGTCAGTTCTCACCTGAACATCACTAAGGAATTTACAAGCAAATGCTACCCTGTCACGTACTGCAACTTTGTTTTCATACTGGAAAGAGAATAAGCAAGGAGTTAATTGAACATGTTGTAAGTTCTAAGTTTATACAGAACTAAATGTATACATAATATGTAAATTTACTTTCAAATATATTAATAAGTTATTATATATATGATGGAAGAGTTATTGATTGCCTAAGATGCCCTTTTCGATGCCTCTCTCGGGAAACTATTAAAGTTGTTGTCCTTGAAAGTAGGGTTACCTTTCAAACAAGTGAACCAAATTCAGTTCCAAAAAAATTCAGTTTAGTCATGTAACTTCAGAATAAAATATAAGTAATGATGTATAATGTATCAAATTTATGATGCCATGTAATCTATCATTAAAAATTAATTTTGGAGAAATATACAAATCTAGGAAATCTGTGAATTATATATACCACTACAGAACTTAGAAAGAATACCAGTATATCTTTATAAATACAAAGTGACAAGTTTTAAAAGTTATAAATAAAACCATCTCTTTGTCCAAAGTAAAATATTATTATACTGGTAGCTCATGCCAAAATTTTCAGAGGCATTAAAACACTAATGTGAAAAATGTTTACTAAAACTTAGGAAGGTTCAATAATGTTGTAATTAGGAAAAAATAAAGGTGGAAAAAGGATTCTGTTTTCATTAAATTCATTTTATGAAAGTTTTCTTTCATTAAACAAGAGCCCTTCACTTAATACATATTTTCTCAATTATAATATACAATTCTACCATAAAGAGGGAATAAACTCTTAGATTCAGTTGCATATGCTAAAACTTTGATCTGGAAAGGGTTATAAATATTCTACGTTCCATTTTACAGTTGAGAAAACTAGAGCCCCCCAAATTAATTGATTGGCTGAGGTCACTGTGGCAGAGTAAGGATTGAAGCCTCTCTCTTACTTCCCAATTCAGTATTTTTCACTATCTTACTGCAACTTAATATTAAAAAGTTAATTACAATTATATACACATAAAGTATAATACAGTCTTAAAATAGCATGGAACTTCCTTCTCAGCTATCTCTTTTAGGGATAAGAAAGGAAAGGTACCTATTATGGATCACTTGAAATAAAGAAACTTAATATTTAAAAAATATACTTCTCTATCAATTCACTTCTTTTTCTAGTCTCCATTATTATCTATCACTTCCTGAAAGTATCATTTTATCGCTTCACGATACATTTAAAGTCTTCTGTTAAAAATAAAAACAAAAAACAAAAAGCAATGAGTTTAAAAAAAATACTGGTTATTAATTTGAAGTAGTTGGAAAAGTTCATCCATAGTTATTTCTAGTTTTATTTTTTTAAGGCAGAGTCTTTCTGTGTAGTCTGGGCTGTCCTGGAATGGGTTATGTAGACCAGGCTGGCCTCAAACTCAAGTACTTATCTTCCTACCTCAGCCTCCTGAGTGCTGGGATTACAAGTGTGCACCACCATGCCTGGCTCCATCAATAGTAATTTTTAAAAGTAATGGACAGAATATATAAACTGTGTATGCTGCCATATGGACACTAACATTTATTAACAATTTCAATAAAATAAATGTTTTATAAAATCATAGGGACCTCCTCCTTCTCCTCTTCTTCTTCCTCTTCTTCTTCCTCTTCTTCTTCTTCCTCTTCCCCCTCCCCCTTCTTCCCCCTCCTCCTCCTCCTCCTCCTCCTCCTCTTCCTCTTGACAATCTTGTTATGTAGCCCAGGCTGGCCTGGAACTCATGATCCTCTAGCTCTAGCTTCCCAAGTGCAGATATTACATGCATGCCCCACCATGTCCAGCTATGGATTGATGTTTAAGTCAATTATTCAAACAATGTATATTTTATAAGAAATGCTATAATAGCAAATATAGAAATAAGTTTTAATGTAGAAAACCCTGCTTATTGCTACACCAAAGCACCACAATATGATGTAATTTGTGGTACTCATGTGAAGCTTTAAACCCAACAATTAAAAATGATAAGCAAATAATCTCAATTCTCTTTTTCCTTATTATTATTATTTTTTAACAAAGAGCTATTTGGTGATATGGTATAGCAGGCCAAAATAGGAGAGAAAAAAAATAACAACAGAAGACCAAATAATTAAAAAATGAAAATAGTCTCTTGTAAGTAGTATGATCATACAATTTATCTTCCAAGCAGCAATATGGCTGAGAACGACAAATGTTAACTTAGAGAAGATGTATGGCTACCCTGACCAAAACTGATCCAACTGATCCTAAGTGTTTTTTTTTTAGCAAAACACCAAACATCTCTTTCTCACCCACCCACACACAGAATATATTTAAATAGTAAATATATTCTTATGTTTACATAGTTGTGGTTTTCTAGACCTCAGTTCTTTAGCTCAGAGATGAAATTTTTATTTTCTATATCTGTAAATTATATTAACAAAACTATAACCAGCTCTAGGTTGGGACTAACAATTGAGAAGACAGATGCCTTATTATACATATATATGCATCAATATGCTACCTTTGAAAATTTTAACCAAGTTAGATTAAAAACTCCAATCTTAATTCAAAGGAGGATCTTGGGAAACAAATCAGCTTACCAAAACTCCATCATAAGATCCTGTTTCACTTGTCAGAAATGCAAACATGACACAGAGATATGGGTTGTTTAGTTGTAATCGTAGAGTGCTGCACATTTCTCTCCAAAGGGAGTTCTTCTCATCTGTATAACCTGATAAAGCCATTGCTACCACATTGAGATTCAGGTCTCCTGCATGTTAAAAACAGCCAGCTAATCAAAGTGATCAAAAGCTTAATATTCCCTGCTTCCCCATTTCTTAAACTCTAAAAGCATAGAGATCAGAGTGTGAATTTTATCCTCAGATAAATGAACCCAATAAGGGATTTGATTTGGCCTGAAAAATTTGGCAAGGACTGTAAGAAAGAATTTCCGTTCTTATAAACACCCATATACATATTTGCAAATTCTGTGCAGGACAAGTACCTCTTTTAATTTTCAAGTTCTCATTCTAGGTAGTTTTCTATACAGAATATCATTATTTAGTACCTACATGAAGAAAAGTGAAATCACCTTACTAGAACAATGCCAACTTTATCCATAAGCTCATTTATGCTGAGCCATTTGAAAGTACTTATAGTAAATATTACTGCACCTCAGAACTGTAACTTTCAAAGTCCTTTTATTTTCCTATTTCTAAATATATAAAACACAGACTTAAGTATGTGTTAACTGCAAAGTACAACAAACTAATGTTTCAGTATTCATAGTACTCTACTTTCAGTTTTTTAAGCACAAAATGAATTATTGGACTTACCACAGAACTGCACTTACAACCAAGTACTTCTTACCAACAATTTTTTTAAAGATTTGATCTTAGCAGTTTACATGGCTGCTAGGAAGCTGCTAACCTGGCCTTTAGCTTTATGGCTGTCTGGTCTTCTAAACTAAATTTAGCTTCAAAAGAGAAAGCTAAGCTTACTTTTACCTTTTTTCTTAAGTATTTTCTACATTTCTTGATTCTAATAATTCTTTTCCAAATAAAACAGCATCTCCCACATTATGTTCTTAACAGCTTTATTCATTTTTATAAACATTTTCTCCAAGGTACTCTGGGCTTACTGCTTCTGCCCTCTCTAGTTCAGAAATAGAATTCTAGAATTTAAGTATCACTTCTTTTCACACATCATTTCTCACACTCTCAAATGGAGAAGGCTTTCATTAGCACAAAGGGGAAGGGAAAGATGTTCATCAGGGCCAAATACCAACTTTTTCAAATTTTACATTGCAAGTAAATATTCTGCAGTTAATTTCATGTTTTTCTTTATGATATAACTAAATTATAACTAAATTAAAAATGGATCAGCAAGTAAGAAGTCAGAATAGAGAATACTCAAATAATTTGCTAGGTACATTGAAAATCAAAAGCTATCTACATCTTAGCAATTTTCAGTGAAATATTTCTAATAAGGAAAACTGTGAGGCTGAATGCAGTGGCACACATCTTTAACCCAGTGACTTGGGAGGCAGAGGCAGGAGGATCACAAGTTCAAGGCCAGAGGCAGCCTACATAACTTAGTGAGATCCTGTCTCAAAATACAAAGTAAAAAATGGGCTGGGAGTATGGCTCAGTGGTTGAGTGCTTCCAAAAAGCATGCTTGAGACCCCAGGTTCAACTCCTTGGTACCACAAAAATAAATAAATGAATAAATAAATAAATAAAAGAAAAACCTTTAAATTTTAGATTAAGACTTATTTCTCTACAAATCTTCTGGCAAAATGCAAGAGTAATGAAACCCTTTACATTTCTTTCTTTTTAAAAAAAATATTACATGGAATCTAGGTTTCAATCACCAAACTCAAGTAGACGTAATTTTTGCAGATTAAAGTATGCTTTTTGTAAGAACCTACTATGTTGGTCTACACAAAAGTATCATTTAGAGTTTCCTAAGGTCAACCCATAACCATCCAAAAGAGAAAGTATACAGTAAAATACACTCAAATATGTGCTATAAAAATGCTTGCAACCTATACAGGCACCATGGTGCACGTCTGTAATCTCAGCTACTCAGAAGGCTGATGCAGAGGATCGCAGGTTTGAGGCCCAGAGGCAAGCCAGCTTCGTGAGACCCTGTTTCAAAACAAATAAACAAAAAAAGAACAAACAAAGGGCTGAGGGTCTGGCTCAGTAGTGGAGCTCTTGCTTAACTTAGCATGTGTGAGGCCTTGCATTCAACTTCGAGTTATACAAAAAAAAAAAAAAAAAAAAAAAAAAAAAAAAAAAAAAAAAAAAAAAAAAAAAAAAAAAAAAAAAAAAAAAAAAAAAAAAAAAAAAAAAAAAAAAAGAAAAAAGAGAAAAAGAAAAAAAAGGAGCCTGTAACCTAAACCTGAAGTAGGCCTAGTCTTTGAGGAAATAATTTTCATATAATATATATGAGCTATCTTTTAAAGGGAAAACACTGAAAATACAAATACATTATTAAAATGACATTTAAGATACATCTTTGCTTTTACAGAACTAAACCAAGGCATAAATAAAAAAGATGGGCTAAAATTTACTGTAATATAGTACTATACTAGTTTACCTTTCAACAAAAATTTACATGAAAACATTGATTAGATATTTGAAAATTATCAGTATCCTTTCTTTAAAGGACTCTATGAACTGTCAATTCTTAGCACATAGCCTAATACCTTTTTCTGAAGATGCCCCTTCATTCAGGATTTGGATTGCTCGTCGAATATCCAAGTTGAACAATGCCACAGCTGCAGCTCTTTCCCATTCCCCTTCTTGTACAAGGGAGTTCAAAAATGGCCCCACATCTACATCCGTTCCTTTCTTTATCCACCCACAAAGCTGTAAAGCTAAGATTCTCTCTTCATTTAAATTCTGAATATCAGTTTGTTTATCCAACCCACTCCAATTATGTCTGCTGCTTTCCATCATTCCTAAAAACAGAAAACATTTTTATACTGTTTTGTTTATTGTTATCTTGAAGTATTATCTGGAAAAAACATCAGTTTTACAGAAATTTTTCAACAAGGAGTTTAGAATATTCAACTTCTCAGCCACAATTTTATGATAGCATAAATATGGAATATGCCACAAATAAAACATTTTATATACAATAGTTGAGTTACCAAGGAGCTGATGGGGTAAGAGTGAATACTCAGAGGGACTAAGCTGAGTCACTGCTTCAGAAAAACTTCCCTGACTCCCAAATCAAACATAGATGTATCTGTTACTAACTCATCTCTCATTGTTTCTTCTATTTCCTACATATAGCCCTTAAGCTCCCATATTTATTAACTTATTTTCAGTCATCGTTTCTCTCACCAATATACAAGTGCCAACAGGCTAAGGAGCTTGTCTGTTTTATTTGCAAGGAATTTCCAATGCCTGAGATCCAGTAGAAGCACTCTAGCTCTCTCTTCTTGCTCTTCCTCTCTTCTACATATGTATAGTCATGTGTCCCTTAACAAGAGGGGAGGGATAGACCACCTCTGTTGACCAAACATCATTATATTGTGCATGACTGCACGTGTATACACAAAAAGGAGATCACATGCTTCAAAGTATTTTAAGGCAACAAACGTGAATGTGAAGAGCAGAGAAGCACTGTCAAATATAGCACTGAAAAATGAGACCCCTACCTAGAAGGCATTCAAAAACATCAAAGTAGAGTCAACCTTAATGACAGGAATTAAGTAAAGTTCCTGCAACCTCCTTCTGTTGATGTGGCATGACTCAAAATGAGAAGAAACATAGTGGGTGCAACAATGGACTCAAATATAAAAAGACTGTGTGCGTGGCACAGTGTTGGGTACTGTTTCATCCGTTGTACTTAGGATCATGAGGAGTCCTGACTTGATAGCATCTAACAACTAAAGTGAAAATACAATGAGAATGATTTGACTGTATTTCTTCCCCCTTACTAAATTGTTGTTGTTGTTAGGTGCCATCGAGTCGGTGTCCGACTCACAGCAACCTTCATAGGGTTTTCAATGGCTGACTGTTTCAGGATTGCCTTGGGAGTGAATTGCCAGGTCCTTCTCCCATACGAGCGGCACCTAAATTAGGAAACATCATATTCTCATTTTTTCCCCTAACAAAGCCTTAATATTTTGTAGCATTATTTATATTGCAATCAAGGCAGTTGATTCTAATGGCACAGTAATTTCACTTAGGATAATACTTGGTGCCAAATAAAGGCAAAACAAATAAATATGAGACTTACGGGCTCTATTAACTGTAACTCAAATTCATAAATGTTTTAGAAAGTTTTACCACCAAAATTATCATTATGTAATTACCTTAATTTAAAAAAAGGATTTTCAGAATAAACTGAATTATGTATTAGGCACATGAATGTCTACTCTGCAAAATTCTTTTATTATTACTGTAGTAATTTACATTTTTAATTTACAGCAATTATACATTTATGTAATTATATATACCATAATTTATGTAAACAACTAGATCAACAGCAAGTAGACCGGCTTTTAGAATTCTTAATTCAAGCTTGTTGATTGGAGGAAGAATGGTAAGGCTCCAAGATTCTTACCTCTTGGGAACCACAACCTTGTATATACTCCCCTTCCCTTGAATGTAAATATTACCTGTGGCTTTCTTCTAAACAGAATACAGTAGAGAGAAAGAGTTTTAGGGATTTAATTAAGGTCCTTCCTCAGCTGACTGTGAGAGAATCAATAAACTACCTTGTGTTGTTGTTATTAGGTTCCTTCGAGTTGGGTTCTACTCATAGTGACACTATATACAACAAAATGAAACACCCTCCAACACTGTGCCATGCCCAGCACTATGTTAGTGCTTCTCTACTACTTATCAGGTTTTTCAATGGCTAATTGTTTCCAGATTGGTGTGGGGAACTGCCTGCTAAGTCCTTCTACCATTTGTGGTGCTGGGGATCGACCTCAGGACCTCATAGAGTGCAGAACAGCACTATACCAATTGAGCTAAACCTCAGCCCATGACTTAATCAGATGGGCCTTTTAAAAAAGGGTCTAACAGTAAAAGACAGCCAGGTACTGACTACACACCTGTAATACCTGTGAATAGGGAGGTTGAGGAAGAAGGACTGCAGGTTGTGGCCAAAAGCAACCTGCACAACTTAGTGAGATTCTGTCTCAAAAAAATATATCTATATCTATATCTATATCTACATCGATTGATCGATTGATCGATCGATCGATATAGATATAGATATGAAGGGGAACTGGAGGTGCAGCTCAGTGGTAAAGCACTTGCCTAGCCCTGGGTTCAGCACTCTGGTACTGGAAAAACCAGGGGAGTAGGAGGGAGGAGAAGCAGTAGGAGAGAGATTCCCTGCTGGTCTTGACAAAGTCAAAGCTTCCATGTTGATGAGGTCTGTGAGAAGGCCATGTGGCCTCTAGGAGATAAAGGTAGCAAAGAACCTGGCAAAGAACCATCAGCCTCTCAGCCTCTAGTCATTGGACCCTAAAATATCCTATGTACCATATTCTTTTCCCTTTCCCTTTGGTTAATATAGAAAAGATGTACACTCTCTTAAGTAAAGCCAAATCTGTGCTCTAGATCCATTTCTTCCCATACCTAGGAAATTTGCTTTATCTTCTCCTATTCTATGCATCTTTAATCTGTTCCATGGTTGTTGAATACGGTCAACCACCGCATGAATTTGGAAAAGCATTCTAGTCTCTAGAAAGAAATATAGTTTGGCTGACACCTTCATTTTAGTCTGTGAGATCCTGAGCAAAGGGCCCAGCTAAAATGTGCCCAGATTCCTGACCTATGGAAATAGTGAGATAATACATATTATAGAAAACGAATACACTATCCAAAGCTGACTATGTATAATCAGTCTGGTCAAAGCATCAAAGTGATAAACAAACAAAAATAAGAAAATATTTAAAACTTAATCACTTGTCATTTTCAAGTTAAATTTTATATGTGTATAAAAATACAAAAATATTTTACTCTTTACATTCGTAAAGAGTAAAATGTTGTTGCTGTTGTTAGGTGCCATCAAGTCCGTGTCTGACTCATAGTGACCCTATGTACAACAGGTGAAACACTACTGTCAGTGCTTCTCTGCTACTGATAGGGTTTTCAATGGCTGATTGTTATTTGGGAGTGGGTTGCTGGGTCCTTCTCCCAAGCCTACAGCATCTGGTGTTCTCAGGCAGTCTTCCATCTAAGTACTAAGCAGGCCCGACCCTGCTTAGCTTCCGAGAGCTGAATGGAATAGGATGCCACAGTGGTATGGCTGCAGGCAAAAACAGTAAAATAGCACATAGCAAAAGTCTAAACTCTCTACAATATGTAACTCATACTTTCTTTTGTGATTATCATCTTGATGTTAGGTTGTAGCAAGTCTAAAATATTATCCATTAGTATATATTTTAAACTACATCTGATTGCTTTATAAAAAGTTTCAAGGTGAGTTAATTATGGAAATTAAAAGAATAGTTAAATAATTATATTTGAAATTACTACTTTTTTTTTTCATGGTGTTGGGGATTGAACCCAGGGCTTACACAGGCTAAGCAAGCCCTCTACCAATGAGCTACATTCCCATCCCAAAAGACTTTTTGGGGGGTGCTGAGGTTGAATCCAGGACTTAGTATGCAATCTACCACCAAACCACACTTCCAGCTCCAAAATTACTTGCTTTTAAACTAACTATTGGGAGTTTAAGGAATTGTGTTTTGACTGCTCTGAGACCTTTTTATAGCTTGGTAACTTTGCTATGAGTAATGAGGGTTATCAAAGCAGAAATATGATGGTGTCATGGGTTTTAAATATATTACATTATGGTTTAACCTATATAAATTTTTACTATATCTAAAAACAATTAAAATCTATGCATGACATACAATACTAAAATGACAAAATTGTATTTCCTGAATCTGAGATTGCCCTTACTAATAAAATCAACATTTTGTTGGTATCTGCAACGGAAACAAGTTTACTTAAACATTAAAAAAGCTTACAACATTTATTTGAAATCAGCAATCAGATACTATGCTATTTGCACATATTAATTTGTTACATGTATATAAATAATTCACCATTTATAAGAACACTTTAGTGTTCAAAAATACAAAATCTTAAGCTATTTTGCTCCTTGAAGTAATTTTGAATAGATAAGTTCTCTAGATCAGAGTTTGAGTATGAAAAATATTTTCATCATGTTGGATGGAAAGCTGGCCAACCTTTATTATATGATTATGTAATACTTTCTGCCATCTTAAAAGTAATTATACCTATTGCTGGGTGCAGAGGCACACACCTGTAATCCCAGCAACTCAGGAGGCGGAGGCAGGAGGATCACAAGTTTGAGGCATTCTGAGTAATTTAGCAAGACCCTGTCTCAAAAAGTAAACAACTGGGCAGAGGGTACAGCTTAGTGGTACAACACTTGCAAAGCATGCAAGCAGGAGGCCCTGGGTTCAACCCCAGGTACCAAAAAAAAAAAAAAAAGCAACTATACCTATTGGTAACATGTAAACATAGGCTTCCTTCAATCAGCACTTGAACATGCTTAAATCAATTCCATATTGAAAACAAAAATAAAGCAACACAAAACTCCTCAATTCCAGATTTGTCCCCCTCACTACTACTGAATTGCCACTTCATCCTCCTATGTGTAGTCTAATTTCTTGAATTACTTATAATTGATGATTTCATTTCTTCAATCTACTCTAAATTTCTAATCCAACAAATTTTCTGTCCATACCAACACTGAAGCTATTTTTCCTATTCTTAAATCCAATGCGTATTTTTTATTTCTTGCTTTATTTGACTAGATCTGAAACATGGAGCACTTAACAATTGACTTCTCTTTTCCTTTGTCCACATGACTATTTGGCTCTTCTGGTCTTTCTCCTACCTGCTCCTACCACTCCTCCTGTCTCCTTTAAGTCATTTCTTTCTATTCCTCCTCTGAACAATTTCATCTACTACATCAAAGAGCAATATTTCTAGCATATTTCTCTCTAGTTATATTCTTCCTCTGAGCTTTGGACTCATCCCATTGCCCATTGGACATCTCTTCAGTAGCTATCTTGATTTCATCTTGCTCCAAAATAAACCTTTTCTTCTCAAACATGCTCTTTCTGGGTTATTCATATCTAATTAACTAGTACCAGAATCAACTAGTTTCCCAAGCTAAATGCATGTGTGCTGTCTTTGGCTTTCTCATCTTCTTTTATCCAATTAATCATTACATTTTGTTCCACTCTCTAATTCATCCACATTTCTCTAGCCTTTTGCCACTAACCTTGGCAAGGTCATCACTTCTTGTCTGATTGCCATACGCTTCTACCTCATA
The DNA here is from genome assembly GCA_007922755.1 of Pedetes capensis. Taxonomy (NCBI): domain Eukaryota; kingdom Metazoa; phylum Chordata; class Mammalia; order Rodentia; family Pedetidae; genus Pedetes; species Pedetes capensis. Next base: position 17,708 of record VMDO01025132.1, on the reverse strand, counting down.
TCTCCACTATCAATCTTGATTCCCCTTCCAATTCATTCTCTTCAGAGCGACAGTTCTAAAATACAAATCTAACTCTGTCACTACTTTTTAAAATCCTTTGGTTTCTCCTGTTACAGGATGATAAATGTCCCTAAATCCTTAACATAACTCGTAAGTCCTTCCTGAGTTAATTTGGTGCTCTACTAGCCTCCTCTTTCTCATGCTCTGTTGCAGCAATACTATATGTGCTATGCTCTTTTCCCTCTGGATTAGTTCTGTATGCTGCTCCCTGCCTGGATGTTTCCATTGCCTTCTCCTCCTCCAGGGAATCTCTCATCCTCACCAACAGTTTAAGAATTCTTGTTATATATAATAGCTTGTTCTTCCCTGTGTTATAACTGCCTTGTCCATAGTCTGAAGCAGAACATAAACCTTCCAAGAGCTGGGATGATACTAATCTTGCTCAATCTCTGTGAGGAAAGAGATTTATCTTGTTGATAGTTATGTTTCCCATTTTGAAGACAATTTCTGGCAAACAGTGAGCTTGTAATATTTGCTGAATGAATAAGTCTGTCTCATTGTCATTGTAAAAATTAAAGTAACATGAGGAAAGCAACTATCATGATTTTTAATTCACAGTAAGCACTCATATTATTTCTTACTAAAATTAAAATTTAGCTCTGGGCTCTATTGTAGGCAAAATAGCTCAATGGTATTGGCTCATTATGTTTTGAATAATTAGAGATACAATTAGAGAAAGAGGTATGACCAGATAAAAGAATGAAACTTAGAAGTACCATTTTTGACAGTAATTTCTCTAGTTTTTGTCCGTGAGAACTAGAAAGTACACACGTATGCATGCGTGCGCTACGCCCTACCCTCCGCCAAACAGAAAACTGAAAAACTATCAATGAGAGAATAAAGAATTTTTCCAAGGTTGTCTTTTATTAAGCTGAGTAACGATTACCCTAACTCCAGCTCTGGTATCCTCAGTTCATCTTTATTAACCAGAAATATAAAAACATCCTATTTTTCTCATTGGTTTTCTTAAAAAAAAAAAGCTATTATAAGTTTATTTGAAAAGCTTAACCTACTCTTTGAAAAAGTATATTATTTTGCATTTTGTGTTACTTGTATGGCACTGATGCAAGACCTATAAAAAACCAATTTGGATTTATGAATTCTGCTATGGTTCTGACTAAATAATGTGAACTCTTTTTCTAATAGCTTGACTTGGCGTCAAGACTGGACTATGAAAAGGGAGAGATCAAATCTTAGGTCAGGGTGATAATTATAACATAACTCATAATTCAATTCCAATAAAAAGAATAACTTTAAATCTATCAGTAAAAAGTAGGGTTTTTTTTCACTTTTACTCTTAAATTGTTTATCAATTTCAATCCTACATTAATTCATCCATTAATTGATTCACTTATTTATTAAGGATTTTAAGGTATAGAGCTACTTCAAGTTAGGCCATATATCATGTCATATCCCAGTCTTTGTGAAAGTATTTGGGCAGCAAAATAAAATTGGGTCTCTTTCAATTAGAGATCTTTTAATTTATTTAAAATGTAAAATGATGTGATAAAATCCAAACTAACAATTAGTGTCCTATAAATTATCTCCCATACGACCTCTCAAAGAACACAGAATAATAAAAGAATAGATTTAATAAAGTCCATGTCACTTCAAAGAACTAAAAAGGATTTTGGATATACATACAATTATACATTTAAATCAACAATTCACTAAAATATCTAATCAGAAAATCAAAAAAAAGGATATTTATGTGCACAATCCTGAAATAACTCAATCATAATTTCAGTGAAATGATGGGGAACAAGAGTACAGAAGTTACAAATATATTTTAAAAAATAAAATGGAATTTTCTTACCTAAAGATGATTTTACTATTGATTTAATTCCTGCATAAACCAATGATCCTTTGTTGCCTGGAGATTTCTGATCCATATCTTCTGTATATTGTTTCATAAGTATTTAAATACATAGGAAATACTAGTGATGATGAATAATAAAATACTTCAAAGCTAAATTAACTTTAATCAGGAGTCAATTCATGATAGATGTCTACGCAAATAAGTATTTCTCTTTGTTGTACACTTTTCTTCCTCCTACACAATCTATAAAGCAGTATTTTAAGTTCAAGTTTGAACAATTTTGCTTCATAATTTTGTAACGTGTATTAATATATAAAACATTCAGTATATTTAAAAACTAATCTTTCAGCAAACTCAAGAATATTTCTACCTGATTTACATCACAAAATTCACAATGCAAAGGATATAGTGCAGAGTATACCAGAGTGACTTGAGCTGTGGATCTTCATTTCCAGCTAAAATGTGGTTTCTCCATACCTGTTCTGTGTCAAGTCCGTACCTCGATAAAGCCCGAAGGCGCATTTTTGTTGCTATATCTTTCTCTAAAGAATTATTATTTTCTTCTTCTGCACATTCATATAAATGACGACCACAAGCCCACATCAGAGATGTAATTGGGCTCCAGGCAAGAGATATCCTTTCAAAAACAGTAAAGTCAGACATTGTTCGATTGGGAGTTACAACTATCATTCGATTCTGACTTGTTGGATGCCACGCAAAGGAAGCAATGTAATTGTCACAAGGTTGCACACTTCTTTCAATTATTGTGGGTTCAGTTTCATCCCCAATGGGAGTAGGTGTATGCTGCATGTCATACAACCTAATAATATTACTATCCCTTGTTAAAGTTGCAAGCAGACCAGTCCTAGTTGGACACCATGCTACTTTTGTTAAGGGTTTTGGTTGCTCAGTCAAAGTCAAAACTGGCTTCTCAAACTTTCTAAGATCCCATATTGCAACCTGACCTTCATAGAAGGAAGCAACACGATCATGGAAGTATGGGTCTACTGTCACTCCCTGAACAGCTTTTGTATTTACAAACATCTTTTGGCTTGTATTCCGAAGATCAAATATGGCTAGGTTACGATGCATACCAGCAAGGAGAAGCTTCTGGTCTCGTGGAAGCCAACAGAGAGAGAGACAAGCATCATTCTGTCCTAATTCATAAAGTGGTTTTGTTACTAATAATGTTGCTTCAGTTTCACCTGCTGAAAGTCTCACTTTTTCCATCGGAACAATATCAGGAGTATATTTGCTACAGATATCCCATATTAGCACTGAAAAGTCAGCTCTGTGTTTATCTAGACCAGCAGCAAGCCAGTTGCTATCCAAGGGATTCCATGCAAGGGTATTGCACTGTCGTGCATGTTTTGGAACAAATTCTTTTCCTATCAAATCTTTGAACTTTGAGTTATGATCTTGACCGAGACTTGTAAGTACAACTCGACCATTTGCTTGTCCAACTGCTAGGAGACATTCAGGATCATAATTGAGATACCATGCAACACATTTCATATAGGGTGTATCTGAATTTATTGATAGTAATGTAGCTGCAGAGTCTTCTGATAAACGTAAGGATCCAGCTTTGAGCTCTGAATTCACGGTAGATTCCACATGATAAAGGCTCAGTTCTGAGTCACATACAACAAATCTATCAACTTGGTGCGGTGCCCACAAAATATCAGGTTTGGTACCACTCATGTTTATTGATGTGTTCAAAGAGTCCAGTCAGGTCCATTCACTGAAAGTGTTTAAAAATAAAAAGGTTAAAATATATCAACAAAACACAATTCTTAAGTTCAATAAACTATTCAGAAAGTCATGAAATTTTCTATACTAGTACACTCTTTTTCAGTACATTTGCATTTCTTATCTCAATGTCCTATGACTTCAAAACAATACTTATGATAAAAAGGAGAAAGAGCAAATATTTTCTTCAATAAAATGAACCAGTAGGAACCTAAGAATTCATTCTGGCTTTATTTCTTATGATTTATCATCTTAATTATACTGGTACTTGTACCTTAATTTAACAACAGGGTTATAATAACTTCAGTGTGGTGAGTAAATTAATAAGTATCATTCCTTTGAAGGGGGAACTTAAAAGCATTATGAATCATGTTCCTAAGCAATGGTTAGAATAGCACTGTCAAACAGAACTTTCTTTAATGATGGAAATATTCTATATGTGTGGTATCTAATATGAGTGTCCTTGGCCACGTGGTTATTGAGCACTAGAAATGGGGCATGTTTGAACTGTAAACTTTATTTACTTTTAACTAATTTTAACATAAATAGTCACATGTGGATACTATCATGTTAAGAAACTGGTTTTTTCTTCCAACAATAAAAAGCAGATTGTATGGTAGAATGAGCAATGCAATGCACGGAGTAAATCTGAGTTCTATTTCTGTCTTTTCTATATATTACTCATTGAGGGGACTTTCTCATCTATTTAATAAAAGAGCTGGTTTAAATTAGTATTTTCCAAACTTCAGTCATTTATTTATCATTTGTACTCTTATTTTAAATGACTCATTTTAAAATCTGAAAATCAACTTTAATCTCACATGAGGTCTGTAAATCATAGGTATGATGTGCTTGCTGATTTTACTTTTCTAATATACACTAAAATCAATGTACAACTATTAAAAATGCTTGATAGTGCTTTATTGAATATCATCCTATTTATAACCAACAGTATATACATACCACACTTTGGGAAATTGGATTAAAAGATTAGAGACTTTTTTAGGTTTCAATTCTATAAACTTTGAGTATTGAAGTGGATTTTTAAAACATAAATGTTCCAGGAGTTTGAGAACAAAATAAAACTGGTATAGTTAAAAATGGTGTTTTAGCTGGACACAGTGGCACACATCTGTAATCCCAGTGTCTTGGGAGGCAGAGGCAAGAGGATCGCAAGTTCCAGGCCAGAGGCAGCCTGTGTAACTTAGTGAGACCTTGACTCAAGATAAAAAATAAAAAAGGGGCTGAGGGTGTAGCTCAGTGGTAAAGCATATGCAAAGTATGCTGGAGGCCCTAGGTTTAACCCCCCAGTTTTTCCCCCCAGTTCCCCCCCAATGATGTTTAAATAATAAAAGGTGCCTGCAAATATTTAAATGTCTGTTTCAAACTGAGGTTGGTAAAAGGTTAATAGTTGAGATTCAAAATGAACAAACACATTTATAACCTTCATTGCAACTGATATCAGTTCTCAAAGGCAAAGCTATGGTTGATTCATCTCTATTCCTAGTATCAGGTATAGAGCCTAGCACAGGATCCTAATAAAGATACAGTAAGAAATTCAATTTGAATATAATTGCTTTACTTTTTGTTCTTGCAAGTTTCACTCATAAACTACTAATCCAGAATTCATATATTCATATAATTTAGATTAGGAAAAACATTTAAGGATTCTTATACTAGTTTTATTTCCTTAATAATTCCAAATCCTAAGATTAATCATTGCAATTATATTCTTAACAGCACCTTAAATTTCCCTTCCTTTCTACTTTGGGTTTGTTTTTCCCTAATCCTAGATCAACCCAGTTATTCTTTCTTCTCTTCTCCACTCAGACTGCTCCGTGCTATTACACTGAAGATAGACTCAAGGATCTAGACTGACTTCATAAGAAATTAATGTTATGACATGTCTGATGTGTAGTGTTAACTCAGCAATTCTTTTATTCATCTTTTCACTCTGATCTTTTAATATCAGAGTAATCTTTTTATAACACAAACTTGACCAATCATCCAACTAATCTACAAAACCTTAAATACTTTTGGCCTCTACCTGCTGTTTTGGCCTTCACCTGCTATTGTGGCCTTCTGGCATACAATATGCTGTGTCCTAGCTACATTGTTTTCAGTTCCTAGAATCTATCCATTCTCAATCACTGTACCTTTGCAAATGATGTTCCTGCTGGTTCTCTCAATTTCTGCCTAAGTTAACATTGTTCAACTTTTACATTAATCACTATCCCCATCTAAACATATACTGTCATCGACCAGTATTCTTTCCCTTTCAATCACCTGTGTCTCTTCTACTAGATTATAAACTCAACAAAAGCAGATGAAATAGCTTTTGTTTTCCATTGTACCTCTTCTTTTTTTTCTTCTAATGGTACTTGGGGGTTGAATCCAGGGCCTTGCACATACTTTGCAAATGTTCTACAACTGAGCTGCACACCCAGCCCATTTTGTTTTTCATTTTGAACCAAGGTCTGGCTAAATTACTCAGGCTACCTCTGGTCTCAAACTCACAATCTTCATGCCTTAGCCTCCTGAGTCACTGGGATTACAGGTGTGTGCCATGGCATCCAGCACCATTGTGTTCTAGAACTCAACACAGTGCTAGACTCATAGTAAATACATTTTTTTGTTTTTCTGCAGCACTAGGGGCATGAACCCAGGGAGGTGTGCATACTTTGCAAGCATTTTGCTAGTGAGCTGCACCCCTAGCCCCTGCCTTTTAAAATTTCTTATCTTGAAACATGGTCTCACTAAATTACACAGGCCGCTTCTGGTCTCAAAACTGCAACCCTCTTGCTTCCACCTCCTGGAATTACAGGCATGTACCACCATGCCCAGCTAATAAATATTTTTTAAATGATGTGTACGTTGAATGGTTCCTCTGATATTTCTAACATCTGCTATTTCCAAGTTTCATTAATTTCCTTATGGGTCTATCCTTTTCTACCCTCTTTCTAGTAAAGATTGGCTCTAAACCAAAAGCAAAATGCCCACTGTCATAACTGGTTCTGATGATGGACAAGAGTCCCAAAGCATGCCATCGTAAGAGAGGACAGCCTTTTGTTTGTTCTGTAACTGTATACTGAGCACATTATATGTTCTAAGCACTGTTCTACATGCTGGGATTACAGCAGTGAATGAGGGCAGATGAAGTCCTTGATTTAATAAAGCCTGCATTCTAGTGATAAAGTATGGTCCAATTTTTAAAAGAGTTTAAAAATTTAAGAATGAGGAGAAGACAAGCACCTCATGTAATAGGAAGTAGATAACAACAACAACAGCAAGATAGCAAAGAGAAGGAATAAATATTGCCAAATGAGGGATCATACCTGTACTCTCACAGAAGAAATCTCTTATTTGGAGCTATCCTGGATCTGGCCCATCTTTTGAAAAATAAATGCTTTAACACACAGAGTTTACCTAGGCTGCTATTCTACAACCCTGCTCTTTATACAAATGGTCTATGATAAGAAAACTAGATCCCACATGGAAAAATCCAATTCAAAAACACAATAGGAAGTGTTACTGTAATTTTAAAAATTCTTTATGACTTTCAATGAAGAATTACCAACATTTCTTTCGATGCTATGAACTTAAAATATTTACATTACCATCCACAAAATCTGATCACAATAACTCATACAAAATAACAGAAATTGAGAGAGTTGTATGAGACTAAAGGGAACACAAGATGTTTTGGTTCCTGTGCAAGATCTGTTAACTTCCTTTCTAAACTACTGCATAGGGGAAGGGTCAGCTACAAAATTTACAAGGCCTGGTGCAAAATGAAAATGCAGCTCATTCTCCATTTTGTGTGTGTATGTGTGTTACTTGGGGGTTGAACCAAGGGCTTTGCACATATTTTCCAAGTGCTCTACCACTGGGCTGGCACTCCTAGTCCATTTTTTATTTTTTAATCTTGAGATAGGGTCTTGCTAAATTAGGCAGGCTGCCTCTGGCCTTGAACCTGTGATCCTCTTGCTTCCACCTCCCAAGTCTCTGGGACTACAGATGTGAGCCACCGGGCCTGGCTGCATTTTTATTGTTGAAAATTTCAAGACAGTGATAGCAGTTTGAAACCAAGTGCCAGCCATTGTAAATGCTGGGCCCCATGCTACCGCATAGGTTGCACATTATAAAGTTGGTTCCGTAAAGAGAGATGTGCCTATAACCACCCTCTCAACAACTCTAATAAACAATTTAGATGGATCCTTGCTCATGAACACACATAACTAGGAATACGGTAGAAAGCAAAGAAAACAACCAGGCCTCAGAAATCCTACAGCCACTTACTAGCTTAGACCCTAACAAGTCCCTTAATACTCCAAGACCATAAAACCATGATTCTCCTTATTTCCATATCAAAAGCTCACAAGCTTTTCACTTCACAAAGATGTATCACTACCATTCTCTTTATTTTATTCTATTTTATTTTTGGCAGTGCTGGGGATCTAATTCAGGGCCTTGAGCATGTTAGGCAAGTGCTCTACCACTGAGCTACATCCCAGCTCCTGGAAGTTAACGTTTCCAAAATGATGGAGACCTTCAATAATCAGGTGTAGAAAGGGTGGGACTTACAAAAATGATAGGGTATCTTTACATCCTCACCTTGAACTTCAACAAGTGCTCACTTGCCTTCATCGGTTTCTCACCAAAGATAGCCATGTTGAGTCTGTCTTCACCTGAATATATATAACAGCACTACCCAAAGGAAATAGTGTGAGCCCTATGATTTAAAATTCTCTAGCAGCCACATTTAGAAAATAAAAATAAGTGGAATTTTAAAATATGTTTTATTAAACACAACATATCACAAGCATTCTTTTCAATATATAATCAATATAAAAATTATTACTATGAAATCTTACATTTCTTGTGCTGTCTTGGAAATGCAGTATTTTACACTTACAGCCATCAAACCCATGCGACTATTGGAGAGAAGTTGAATACACTATAATACAAAGTATGCAATCACAAGCCTTTTTCATTGTCTTCTACTTTTCTTACCACGCCAAATTACTGTACAATGACAGCAGTTTCAAGAAATTTCCAGTACTACCATCTTCAAGAAGACCCGCTACACCTACTCAAATTTTCTTTAAAAATGGTCATGCAAAAGGCCTGCAAAAGTAGTCATTTACTGAGCAATTCAGCAAAGCAAATTCCTCTTCAGGAAATTTTCATAACTCGTATGTGAAGAGAACAGAGCTCACCGTGTGGCAGGCCCTTTAACAAGTATTTAACAGGGTACAACAGGACCAGGGCATGCTGCCATTCCGGGTAAACCAGGAATCTGAGGGGGCGACTCCCACGTTCCCGACACCTGGCTGCGACTCCGAACCAGCGTTGTCTGCAGCTCGGCCCGGGTGCCCCGGAGGACGTCCCGGCGGCGGGCCGTCTGCAGGCTCCCGCCGAGGTCGGCCGATCGCCCGGCGCGGTTATCATCCCACTGTGACTTCCCCAGTGAGGCTCTGAGGAAGCTTCCGGGCCCGCTGTGGCCCGGGCCCCTCAACTTGGCTACCCCTGTCCCCTTGCTGAAGCGCAGACACAGAACAGACACGCCACCCAGGCCGCGCTCACTGACCTGAAGTGGCGGCGCAGCCGCCGCACAGCCGCTTCCGGCCTGGACACCGCCCCTCCCGCCGTGGGAGTCGGAGGGTGGGCAAGATGGCGGCCGCAGCGGCACGACGCGTGACCTGGGCCACCAGCAGCTGCCCACGACCACACCACCGCGCCTCGGCCTCGGAAGGGGAGGTGGCCGCTCGCGAGCCCCGCCCTTCGCTTCCTTGTGAGCCGCCCGCTTCGGGGCGGGGCCGCTGCGCGGGGGAGCCCGCCTTCCGCCGATGCGCTCCCGCCCACCCGCCGGCCCCGCCCTTGGGGCCCGCCCACGGGAGCTGCGGGCCCGGGTGCGCGCAGTTGACTAAGTTTCACAGTCTGGATAGCGTCCTGAGAGGCCAGTTGACGCACTCTAGCCGGTTTAGTCAGCTTTAATTTCTGTTAAACAATTATTGCGGGCGATGTAGAACCTCCAGAATTTGAGCTTCATGACTTATTCACCCTTTGCTTATTCCACAAACAGATCTTGAGCACCTGGTATATACCCAGCTGTGTTGGAATGCTGAGGCAATAGGAGTAGAAAGGCATGGTCCCTGGAGGAAATAGGCAATTGGAGTGATGATAGTTTTCTTAAGGTCGATACAGTACTACACATAGAGCCATGTGGTCAGTGGAGGTGGGTGGTCAGCAAAGCCTATCCTCCAGCGCTCTATTGAAAAACCAGTCATACCACTTCCCTGGTTAAAAATTTTATGACTCCACCATTGCCTTCAGGAAAAAGTGCATCTAAATTCACTTCATTGGAAATGCCTTTCTAATACAACACCTTAGTATCTCCCCACTGCCTCTGCTTGGTCTTATAGTAGTCCCCCTTTATCCTTGGAGGATATGTTCTAAGTCACCCACTTGGTGCCTCAAACAGAGTCTGGTGCCAAACCCAACAGATACTGTGAACTAAAGTGCTCTAAAGTAGCCACATCTGTGTTAAAGATTCTGAAGACTGACTAGAAATTCAGCGTTATGAAGAGATGAAATGTTGCAGAATAAGAGACAAAATTATCTTGGGCTATCTTTAGTCTCTTTAAGAGCCACTGATTACCAACCTCTGTATCTGACCTTTTATTTGTTGGAAAAATTAAACTGTATCAGAGAATTTGACAAACCAGTCTGAGGTTCTGCTTTTACTAGTAAAATGCTTTACTAAGTATGCATTTTGTAATGGATCTTAGAGTCTCTGTATTTCAGTTTCATTATTTCTTTTTTTTAAAACCTTAAACTCTCACATCCCTAACAAAGTGCTTAAGCTTCTTTATTTTTTGTTGTAGTGATCCATGGTGAGCTTTTGTTGTGGTTTCAAAGCAAAAAGATTAGCAGGCAAAGAATAACTAATGTCCTTATTTATTGTTGTGCTGGTAGCAATTCAGTTACTACTGAAACATTTTATGTAGTCTGTGGCTGGTTTATCCTCCTCTCTCTACTTCTACACACAAAATCAGTCTGTGGATAGCAACAAGATTTATTCTTAGAGGCTGAGTAGGCATTAAGTGGTCATTAAGGTCCTATAAACATGTGACATGGTTTAGGTAATCTTCACAAAGATTGAGTATGAAAAAAATCTGAAAATTTACATATCTATCTTAACACAGTAGTCTTCAATAAGTTTTCTTGGGGCTGAGGATGTAGCTGAGTGGTAGAGTACTTAATATGCTTGAGGCTCTGTGTTTAATCCTCAGCACTGAACAAAAAATAAAAATAAAAAAATAAAAATAAAAAAGTTTTCTTCTGTTCCAGGCCAGCCTAGGCTACATAGTGGAACCCTGTCTCAATCCCCATGCCCCACCTGCAAATTTATGAATCAGCTATTTCCTATAGGAAATTTTGCAATATTCTATTTTTTCTCCATAAAGTTACATTTCTTTTCTATTTTCTCCCATTGGATTATTTATTTGCTCAACACCACATGCCAGTTATTTTGCCATGTAGACTCGGTTAACAAACATACTGTCTCAGGTTGGGTTTCCTTGGAACTGGATTGCAAGATGGAGGTTAGGTTGTAGGATATTCCTTAGAGAATATTCTTGAATTAATGCCTATGTCTGGGAGGAAGGAGAAGCTAGATTAGGCAGAGGGAGAAATCGAACTGTAATTCAATACCAGCAAAGGGCTCAGCCAACCCATAGGAAACTCCTGGAACTGGATGGTCTTTCAGGGTTGTTCTGAGTTAGGATAAGGACCCAGGTCTTTGTACTACTCCACTGGTGTTGACGTGTTATTGTACGTTAGCTGCCCCATGAAAGGGGAATGATTTTGATTGAGGCAGTTTCCTCACCAAGGCAAATTCCCAAAGCAGACTGACAGCTGAGGGCTGTCTGCGGGCAGAACTCCCAGCAGCTGTAGGAATGAGTCATTCATTACTGAAAGGGATCCGGACATACAACACAGAGTCTACCACATCTTCATCAGGGCTTTATGAGGATGATATTATCATTTTTCCTATTTTAAAGATGAGGAAATTGAGGCACAGAGAGGTTAAGTTGGTTATACAAGATTACCCATTTCTTAAATGGTGGAGCTAGGATATAAACCTAGACAACCAGGATCCAGCTTTGTGTTTCTGACCATTGCCCCATGCAATATAAAATAGAATAGCCACCTGAGCTAATTTTATATAGCCATTAAAAGAACTTTTTAAAGCACTGATTGTTGTTGTTGTTAGGTGCCGTCGAGTCGGTATCCGACTCATAGAGACCCTCATAGGGTTTTCAATGGCAGACTGTTTTGGGATTGCCCTGGGAGTGGATTGCCAGGTCCTTCTCCCATTTTTGTGGTGCTGGGAATTGAACTCGGGACCTCAGAGACTGCAGCGCAGTGCTCTACCCACTGAGCTAAATCCCAGCCCAAATTGGCAAACTTTTTTGATAAAAGTTCAGATGGTAAATATTTTCAGCTTTGCAGACTATACCACTTCTGTCACAACTATTCAGTTTTGCTGTGATAGTGCCAAAGCAGACATGGATAGAAGAAACACGATTTCTTGTTATAGGAATAAAATCACAGTTAATGGAATAAACATTCTAATGATCCTAACTTTAACAGATGAAATTTTATCAATAGACTTTTTCTGTGGTTTAGGTTTAACAATTATTGTTTCCTGCATTATACCTTTCTGTGCTTTCTACAATAACATGTAATTTTTATTTACATTAAAATATAAAAATGTTTTAAATGAGAAATAAATGAATGCTATTTTAAAGAGTATAACTGGAGGGACTAGGGTGCTAAATTCCATAATATGGGTATATATGTGTGTGTGTGTGTGTGTGTGTGTGTGTGTGTGTGTGTGTGTAATTTATATATCATGTCTACAGCCATACCACCCTGGCATCTGATCTTGTCTGATCTCAGAAGCTAAGCAGATTAGTCCTTAGATGGGAGACCACCTTGGAATATCAGGTGCTGTAGGCTTGGGAGGACCTGGCAGCCTACTCCTGAAACCATCAGCCATTGAAAATCCTATGAATAGCAGAGAAGCATTGACATAGTGCTGGGCATGGCACAGTGTCTGGGAGTGTTTCATTCTGTGGTATGTAGAGTTGCCATGAGTCAGACCTGACTTGTTGATAGCACCTAACACCACTACCACCACCACCAACAACAACAATAACAACATATATATCATAATCTTATACCCACAAAGTTAAGGCAAAAGTAAAGTTCAAGCAATGTATTAGGTACCTTACTAACTGGGAGAAGTTTTAGGGTAACAACTGTACCATGAGTGATACTAATATTTCCTGTTTTGCTTGTTGCTTTCTCACAGGATCTCTATTTCATTCATAGGTTATTTGGCTCATCTTTTCTGATAAGCCCTGACACAATAAAGTAGCAGCTATCAAAATTACTATCAGCCTAGCATATGTGAGACCCTGGGTTTGATCCTCGGGAGTAGGAAAAAAATTATAGAATTGGGGCTCTTAATCCCAGTAAAACCACAGCCATCTTATTGCCTGGCCTCTACCCTTCATTGGATAGGATTTGAATTGATCATATTTTAGACTTGGAAACAGATGATGGGCCTAAATTCTGCCAGTCTCTCTGATAATTATTGGCCTGGCTTTAGGTCTTAATTTCTTCTCAACAGGCACTGGTCTCCCCAGGTGGTGTCTGCTCCCCTATCATGCCCTCTGTGTGGCCACATTGATCTTTCTGAAGCACTCCTCAAGTGACCCTTTACTTAGAACCCATCATTGGTATAACTCCCCAGCCAGAAGATGTTAGTATTTTAGGTCATAATGGTTGATGAGAAAGAAAATTTGTATTTTCAATGAATCCAATTAACTATAGAATTATCTAAACCACATGAAGCCCAAAGCAATTGTATATGCAGTCTTCTGTTGGTAGTAAAATGAAAAAAAAAAAAAAAAAGATTCCCAGAAACAACACTATAAAGTAGATACAATCAGACTAAGACAGTACATTCAGAATCAGCATCATTTTGAGGGAAGATTAAGTCCCAGCAAAATCAAAGCTTCTAGGATGCTAACAAAAAGTTATTAAAGGCACATCTTATTGCTTAAGAATTTGTCTTTCTTTTAACTTTATATAAATGTCTGGGAAATAAAACTCCCATTTAATAGCTTATGAAGGATGCTGATACAACTGCCTAGACATTATTGGATATAGGCAAAACCTACTTCTAAGTCAAATCAGGTAGAATTACTCATCCTAACAAAAGCATTAACTTCAGAAGTTTATGTAGTTGAAACCAACATTGGTATTTCTACCAGCTTCTTAAAAAATTTTAGTGACTGAAAATTATTCCTTAAAACCTAAGTTTTCTCTCATTCACATTTATTTTACAAGGTAAAAGTTTGGGAGTGGAAAGTATACAAAGGGTGAAATGACATGTAGTTACTTTTAATTATGCATATATACACAAGGACTATTGCGCTGGGATTAAGCTCAGTTGGTAGAGCACTGCGCTGCAGTCTCTGAGGTCCCGAGTTCAATTCCCAGCACCGCAAAAATGGGAGGACATGGCAATCCACTCCTGAGGTAATCCCTAAACAATCAGCCATTGAAAAACCCTTTGAGGGTTGCTATGAGTTGGACACAACTGGATGGCACCTAACAACAACAACATAGATAGCAATCAGAAACCTGGAGTTCAAAATACCAGTAGCACTATCAGTAAGGTGGAATGTGGGTTGGCCCGCCAATCCAAACCAAGCTTCCTGGTCCCTGCACCCATATCTAGACAGCTGAACTTTCAGCAGTACATTTTCTACAGCTGCAAGAGCTAATGCTAACCTTTCTCATTCTTGGACCCTGAATAAGAAGTATGGAGAAGATGAAGTCATACATATACATAGGACTTTTTAACATATTAACTCTACTATTTCAAGCAAAATGGAACAATGAATGTCAGATTTTTTACCCACATTATTCAGGATAAATCTAACTTCTTCTCCTATGGGAGGACTGGAGAAGAGGCAGACAGATGTCAAAAATTATCCACTAGCAAAAGCATCATAGGTTTCCCATGATACACTTTGAGGAATTTTTCAAGTTTAAGTCATCAAAAGCTTTGAAAAGACACTAAACTCCTGCCATTAACTTAGTGAGAGTGGTAATATTTAAGTATTATTAGATAATATAAAATTTATGCACCTCAGAACAAAACACAAGAAGTATCATTAGGTGACTGTACTGTCAATAATGCCTGAAGTCAGAGTAGGGAATGATCTCTGTGGCCTGCACACTAGGTAAGAAGCATTAGGTTTATGCCGATTCAACTTGATTTAAACCAAAAAAGGGGAAATCTGGACCATATTATTATGAATCCAGAGATAAAATGAGCTTCAACTATGACTCAATGGTTGTGATGTCAATAAGGACCATGGTTTTTTTTTACTCTCTCCTGTCACTGGCAGCACAGCAGAGGTACAGCTCAGCATGTCTGCCTAGCCTGAGGAGTTCCCATAGTTTGGACCTCCACTCTGGTTAAGCTGGGTCCTTGGCTTTGTGGCAGAAAAGAATTTTAAGACAAGCCAGAAAGAACAAAACAAAGTTACAGAGTCCACACTTTAGAATACATGGGGACACCGAAGCTGGGCGTGGTGGCGCATGCCTGTAATCCCAGCAGCTCGGGAGGCGGAGGCAGGAGGATTGCAAGGTCTAGACCAGGGGCAGTCTGCATAAAAAAAAAAAAAAAAAAAAGAATACATATGGATACCCAGAGAGAAAGAAATAGGTATCCAAGACAGAGATGAGGACTCACCAAAAGACTGAAGAGGAGGAAGCCAAAAAGAGAGCTGACACGTGTTCCCTCCAGTTTTATTTAACATAGGGCACACCCCTGTGATGTCAGTCCTGGGTGCCTAGGGTGACATGAGACTAGAAAGGTCTGTCATAGGCTAAGGAGGTGCCAGTGAGATCAGAAGAAGTATTCCATTGTTCAGGTTTTTCTATTGGAGGAACTTACTTTTAGTGAAATGAGATTATACGTTGTATAGGTTTAAGAAAATATTCATGAGGGAGTTGCCTGAGCATGTCTCAAAGAAGCACATAATTACAGAGAGGAAAGCAGAACTTAAAGATTATATACATTTTGAGACCAAGCATGGCTTATTGCCATGCTTTATTATTTAAAATGTCTCTCAAAAATAATGTCTCTATGAAGGCAATCCTCACAGCAGTCTTCTTGGTAGTTGTGTCAAAGTTTTTCACTTTAAGCTGGTGAGATTCAAAACAGATCCTGGAGTGAAAGCTCTTTACCTTTCCATGTCCCCCAAATCTCCCTATCTTTTTATCCTGCCTCACTCTGATTAGCTTCATCAAAAGACTGACTCCCTCTTTGTTATAAAAAATGACTGCTTTTACCTTCTTTATATGAGATTTTTTTTTCTGACATCTGTCTCTGAAGATCAAGAAAAGTTCTTCCCTAGAAATCATCAATAAACATCTCTATAGTACCATTTGAGTGAATTTGGTATTGTGTCTACTTCTAAATGAGTTACTATAGTCAGGGCACAGGATTGTGTTGAATAGTTTACTCTAAACCATATGCATATGAATCAAAAGTACATTACCTATTTGTGATATGTATTAGTATCTAAGCCTGCAGCCATACCACTGTGGTGACTGATCCTGTCAGATCTTGGAAGCTAAACAGGGTTGGATCTGGTTAGTACTTGGATAGGAGACTGCACGGGAATACCAGGTGCTGTAGGTTTGAGAGAAGGACCTGGCAACCCACTCCCAAAAAACAATCAGCCATTGAAAGCCCTCTGAATAGCAGAGAAGCATGACCATAGCTTTTTGTCTGTTGTTCATAGGGTCGCTATGACTTGGACACCAACTTGATGGCACCTAACAACAACAACATTAATATCTAAAAGTGTCTGAATAATCAAGAGATGGGTTAGTGTTAGGGTGGCTAGAGTTAGCACACACAGACAGACTCACATATACAAAAAATACGGACCATCAAGTTAAGTTTGAACTTCAGATATGCAATGAATATTTTTATAAGTATGTCCTAAATATTGCCTGGGACAAACTTACATTAAAAACTATTTGTTGTTTATCTGAAATTCAAAATCAACTTTATTTTCACATATTGTCTAGCAAACTTAGTCAACATGAATGATTGTTAGAAAGACAATCACAATATTCACTTCAGCCAGAAAAGTTAGGGGAGCTGTCATGGAGAATATGAGACATATACAGGATTTTTTTTTTTTTCAGAACTGGAGAGTTGAACTCAAGGCCTTGTGCATGCAAGGCAGGTGCTCTAACTCTTAGATGTAACCTAAATCCCCTTTGTAATTTTTAAATTTGAGACAGGGTCTTGATAAGTTGTGCAGGTTGCCTCTGACCTTGAACTCATGATTCTCCTGCCTCAGCCTCCTGAGTTGCTGGGATTACAGACAAATGCCACTGCACCTGGCTCATATATGAGATTTAAAAGATGAGTAAAATGTAGTTAAGAAGAAAGGATTGAGAAACTTCCGGAGAGGAGCACAGTGTGAGGTTGGGTTCTAGTGTAGCAGAAATAGTGAATGCCTGACTAGGTCAAGATCCATCTTGTCCAGCAGGGATAGTCAGATTTGGAGAGTTGACTGGATATTATTTACAGATTATAAATACTTTTCGATGTCAATGTAAACAGTATGAACATTATCTTGCAGATAAGAAATTGGAAATCCTTTTCTGTAAAGGGACAGATAATAAATATTTTAGATGGGGATTATTTGGTCTCTATTGCAACTTCACATTAAATGGAGAAAAGATTGAGGTTGTCCAAGATTTTACTTTACTTGGCTCTATAATCAACACCCGTGGAAGCAGCAGTCAAGAAATCCAAAGACGCATTGCTCTAGGAAAAGCTGTGGCAAAAGATCTCTTTAGAGTATTGAAAAGCAAAGATGTCACATTGAAGACGAAGGTGCGTCTGACTCATGCCATGGTATTTTCAGTCGCATCATATGGTTGTGAAAGCTGGACATTGAACAAG
>VMDO01025131.1:0-28689 GCA_007922755.1 Pedetes capensis | reverse complement strand
TATTGGCTGGGGCCACAGAGTGTCAGTCCAGCTTCCACTAAGGAAGCAGGCTCAAGACCCTGTTAACAGTAAAAACATATTATCTTGAGGATGGAGTCTGAACTATTACACCCAGTTCGACCAGGTGGATTCGATAATGCAGGGTGCAATGTTCCCAATAGAGCTCAGGGTGGCAGTATTTCCACACAATCCGCAGTAAGCATCGGTCTCATTGGGTCCATATAGCCAAGTTCTTCATAACAATCTGGATTTAATTGGGGCCTCAAGTGCCCATAGAGACTGTTCCACGGAACACTCCGCGACTACTGTACTGTTCGAGAGGCAGTGAAACCTGTGGGGTCTTCCCTAAAGATCTCCCTGTCCCATGGAGATCGGGCGCCAATTCCCTAAATCAGAGATTTCCTCCCCACAGCCTTGTTGTGTGTTGCGGTCACGCTCAGAACTCCTCCGCCAGGGGCGAGCTGCGCCGCTGAGAAAGAGCTCCCCGGCGGCGCGCCAGGGCAAGCGACTTCCCCCGAAAAGGAGCTGCCCGGCCGCGTGCGACTTGGCGGGCTCCACAAGCCCCAGATCTCTCCGCAGCATAGCGGGGTGATTTGGGCTCATCTCTGATGTGTCTGGGATCCGGATATATGTGTGCCCAAATTTCTGTGGAGTTTGCGATCATAGGCCTGACCCGCCGCAACAGAAGGGAGGGGAGCCACGCCTCAGCTCTAGACGCAGATTGCTGGCACGGGCTTCCCTCGTTCGCTCTGCGGCCGCTATGGAGGGCGTTTGTGTGCTCCCTCACGGTGACTCACCTAGGAACTGCAGACTGTGTCCCGCAGGCATGGTGAGAGTGTGCTGGCAAGGTTGCACTCCGTGTTGGGTCCGGGCCTGTGGGTGCGTGTGCGCAAAATCTCCTCCAGATCTCTGGGATTCTAACCTCTCCCTGTGTTATGGCTAAATGGTGGCGGTCCCGCTGCTGGCCACTGTGTAGCTCCTCTGAAGCCTAATCCTTAATTTCAGTGTACGCCTAGTTTCATTCTTTATCTCTCAAACTAAATTATCTCTGTTTCTATTTATTCAATTTGAGTTTTAAACCCCTAATCGAGGCTTCTTATTGCCCCGGAACAGAAGGTGTGTGTTATCTGTCCGCCATCTTGACTCTCCCCCCAGTGCCCTAATCTTAAGGCTTAGTGTACATTACAATTTTTTACTTGTCTGAATCTATTGTTACCTATATACTTCTTGAGGACAGGAGCTATGTCCTAACTGTAGATATGTGTGCCATCCAACAAAATGCCCAATTGCCTAAGACCTTGCAGACTTAATATCTGTTGAATGATGAAATGAATGGATGATTGACTCAAAGTATTTCAGGATTCAAGCCTTATTATTTCTTGGACTTTTCTGTTTTATATTGGGGGAGATCAATCATAAGCACATCCAAATAAAAACTTTTGAGAGAAAAAGTCTCTGTTTTTATTTCTAATAGTTTATTTAAAGTCTATCACCTCTAAAACCATGAGAGGTGAAAAGTATGGGTATCTGTGAGTGGAAAGGAAGGAAGGTGTTGTAGCCTAAACTTTCTTCCAAGAGAGATTAGGGAAGACATAAAGGTAGCTCAAGGGATCTGCTGAAATAATGTTGCTATGTAATCTTTAAATTCGTTGATGTGCTGAGTAAGAAAATATGGGCATTTAGTTGGAAAGACAAGGATGAATTGACCAAGGATGGACTGACAGAAATATTAAAGAAAGGAAGATTATTTTCAACATTCTAAGTGAAACAAATGAAAACATAAATAAAATCAGAGGCCATGGAAATGGAAAAACAATATTGAGGAGACATCTGGAAGGGACTAAATTGCTTTCACTGATCACTAACCAAATTCAGGTCTTCATTATCTGTTTTCTGCAAGCCAATTTATGAACCCAGAGAGCCATATGGCTCACTCCCAGAGAAATGTTTTGATCAAAGAAAACTCAAACAGTGGACAAACTTTTTAAATTGTTATACAAGAAATTACTCACGTTCTTCTACATCCACAAAGAAGAGGCTCCTATAGAGAGTTTGGGGAGCATATTTATAACGCATCTCTCCCTCCTGTTTCCTTCATACTTGTCTGCACTACTTTAATATCTCCTTCAAAATCTCCCAAATCCTTTTTCTGGACCTCTTTTTCCCCAGCATTGGCCTGCCCCTTGATCTTGAAATCCTCTACTTTTCTTCTTATCCTTCCAATTCTATCTGCCTTTCCTTATTCTTTTTGTTTTTATCACATGATTTCCAAAAGCTAGTTAGAAATCTTTCAATCTTGACTCTGAGAGTAGAAAAAAGAGAATAACTGTTAGGTAAAGCCCAAATCCATTTTTAAGGCAAATTTGAAAAAGCAAAGCTGGACTCAGAATTTTTGTACCAATGAGATAACCAATTTCCCCGCATTCCAGTCATCATGATTAAGTGGTACAGAATGAGAAAAGGTAATACAAGAGAAGCAAAACAGATTACTTAAGTAGCCAATATATCCAAGTAGATGATGCTAATAACTGATTTAAGTGGGGCCTATAATCTCCTAGTATCCATATGGGACTATAAAGAAGGTTTCTGAATCCTGGGCTCTTTGTCCTTTACTTAAGAGCTACTGGAAACTAATGCAGTTCTTCTTCATCTTTGAGTATGAGCTTGCATATTGTCTTTAGTAATCCAATATTTCCCTTAGCATGAATATATGGATAGACTTTTTTGATATGGTTTTCAATATCAGAATGTAACTTTCTTATAAATAGTCTGAACCCAGCATTGGGTTTTCACTGCTTGGGATTTTGGTAAGAGAGCAGTCTGGTGTGATCTTGTGTATCTTTCTCCCTATCTCTACTTGAATTTACACAATAACACAACTACCTACACCATTGACTGTGCATTTATGTAGGCCTGTAAATATTTGTCTCAGGGTTTGTGATGATCATGGAACACTTTTGAGTCAATCATTTCTCCTTTAAGACCAATACACAGCATCAGGAATTAGGACTAAACATTATCCTACAGCATGGCAGATTTGAAGTCATTTGGCATCTCTTATTTCTAATACTCAATAAAAGTCCGCACAGACACCTATACAGAACATTGTTTCTGCTCCTGAAAATGTTATTGGGTTTCACAGTGGCTTGCATAAAGTTTCTTCATGGCCATAATAGTTTATCACTAAAGTCCTGACATGTTTGTTAATAGGACACCAGCTTCAGTGACTTGTGTATTTTCCAAACTATCTTCTCTTCTATGAAGAAGGCATCTTACTTCTATGACAGCTTCTAAAATTTATGCTGCTCTCAACTTACCAATTGCTGGCCTACACGTCAGAGGTGGTTTTGGTATAATAATCACTTCAGACTTTGCATCCTACGTTTTTTATTGAAGTCTCACTAATCACCAATCTATGTCAAGGCTTCTATTTGTTGCTTATTTAAGACAAATACATGTAAATAAAAGTTTGAACACATACAGATCTTGTAAACATTACTAAGTTATATGTTTCTATAATTTTGGAGTAACATATACTTCAATGCAGAAAAGAGGGAACCAAAAAATCACATTAGAAAAAAAGTCATCCTTAATAACAACAAGGGATTAAATAATGCTTACAACATACCAGGCATGTTTTGGGTACTATACATTGATTAACTTGCAAAAACCTCAGGAAATAGATAAATATATGTTTTTATAATACAATATATGTTTGGGGGAGGGAAAAAGCTCTCATGCTTTCAGAATCACAATTGAATAATGAGAAAGTTTATTGGAAAAACAGAACAGTGAAAAAATATGTATCATAGCACTATGTACCATAACACTATGGAAAACAATAGTTAACATTTTCAGAGACATTTTTGACAGCTGAGAAAGACAGTCCAAGTGGCTGGAGGTGCTCTTCAGGTGGGAAATGCTGTCTTGTGCCCACTAGAAATGCAGATGAGCAGGAAACTCTGAGACAGTAGGTGGCATGTAATATAGCCGCAGGAGGACATGTAACCTGCCAGGAGCTAAAAACCGTGCAGGACTGGAGGCCAACAAAGTCAATTGGGCCTGTGATTTTCTTGGGGAGAAGCTTTCTGATTACTAATTCAACTTTTTCACTTGTTATAGGTTTTTACAGATTTTGTTTCTTTTGAGTCAGTGATTGTTTGGTTTGTCTAGGGATTTGCCCATTTCACTGAATATATCTAACTTACTGGCAAGAAATTGTTTATATGATAGTATTCATTTATAATCCCTTTTATTTCTGGTAGGTTGATAATGATATTTTCTGATAATGATAATGTTTCTGATAATGATATTGTTCCTGATTTTACAACTTAATCTGTTTTGGCATCCTGGTTAAATATGTGTTACTTTTGTGGATAGTGTTTGTTTGTTTGTTTTTTATATCCAAAACATACTGCTAATTGCCTTAGCAAAAGGTCAATGTAAAAATACTCTATAATTTTTTAACTATAAATTTAAAAAGTTTTGTTCTAAATATTGAAAGATCCAGCACTGCATTCTTGCCAGGGAGTTAAATCATATGCAACATTGTTAGCACCAGCACAGTTTATAGACTCAAAGGAACATCATTAGGCAAAGCCATGACAGGAGGTGTGTGTCCCTGTGGGCTGGTCTTTTAAAAGACTCAGATCTTAGTTTCATTGATTGTATCTTTTACTTTTTTTTAACACTGCACTTCATTTATTTTCACACCAAACTTACCTTTTCCTTCCTTCCACTTGTTTTGGTATATTTTACTCTTTCAAAAATTTTCTTTAGACATGAAGTGAAGTTATAGGTTTTTATTCCTTCTAAGATGTGCACTTCCAGCTATAAATTTTCCTGTGGCTGCTACTTTCCCTGCATCTCATATGTTTTTGTATAAGTTTTTATTTTCATTCATCTTAAACTGTTTTCCAATTTCCCTTATGATTTCTTCTTTAACTCTTTGGTTACTTAGGAGTGTGCTATATGTTTTCTATATGTTTGTTTATTTCTAAGATTTCCTTCTGTTAATGATTTCTATTTTTTTTCTGTTATAGTTGGAGACTATACATTCCATAACTTCCATACCTTTAAATTTATGAAGACTAATTTATGATGTGCCTGCAGCCTTAGCCCTATGGCATCCAATCCAGTCAGATCTCAGAAGCTAAGCAGGGTCAGGCCTGGTTAGTACTTGAATGGGAGATCGCCTGGGAACACCAGGTGCTTCAGGCTTGGGAGAAGGATCCAGCAACCCACTCCCAATCAATCTACCATTGAAAACCCTATGAATAGAGCCAGACTCAGTGGCACATGCCTGTAATCCCAGCGGCTTGGGAGGCAGAGGCAGGAGGATCACAAGTTCAAGACCAGAGGCAGTCTGTGTAACTTAGTGAGACCCTGTCTTAAAAAGGAAAAAAAAAAGGGGGGGGGCTGAGGGTGCAGCTCAGAGGTCCAGCACTTACAGAGTATGCAAGCGTGAGGCCCTGGGTTCAATCCCCAGTACCACAAATAAAGAATAAATAAATGAATAAAAACATTTAAAAACCCTATGAATACCAGAGAAGTACTGACAATAGTGTTTCTCTTATTGTACTTAGGGCCTCTATGAGTCGGATACGGACTCCATGGCACCTAACAACAACAACAACAACAGCAACAACAACAACAACAACAACTTATGATGTGTCCTACAGAGTGTTCCATGTGCGCTTTTTAAAAAAGTGTGTCTGCTGTTAAGTGCAGTGTTCTATAGTTGTCTATTAGATCTACTTGGCTTATAGGGCTCAAGTCTTTATATTTCTTTGATGATGTACTGCCTAGTTGCTCTATCCATTATTGATAATGGGATATTGAAATCTCCAATTATGATGGTAGAATTATCTGTTTATCTTTTCAATTCTGTCAGTTTTGCATTTTGGCACTGTAATTTAGGTACATACATTGCTATAATTGTTATAGCTCCTTGATCATTTTATTACTTTTGTCATTATAAATGTCCCCCTTTGTTTTCAGTAACATTCAGTCTATTTTCTTGTATTAGTATAGGCACAACCCTTTTTTGTTCTTTATGATATACTTATCCTTCAACTCCCTACCTGCTCATGGAAGTGTAAAATAACATAACAACTTTGGAAGACAGTTTGGAAATTTCTAACAAAGCTAAACATAGTCTAACCAAATAATCAAGCAATGGTGTTCCTAAGCACTCAGCTGACTTGAAAGCTTGTATCTAGCTGGGTTCCTGGCACATACCTATAATATCAGTTACTCAGGAATCTAGGCAGAAGAATAAGAACTTCAAGGGCAGAGGCAGCCCGTACAACATGGCAAGACCCATTCTCAAAATAAAAAATAAAAAATAAGCTAGGGAGCAGCTTAGTGGTAGATCACTTGCCTATCATTACATGTCCTGGGTTCAACCTCCAGTGTTGTTTAAAAACAAGATAAGAAATGAAAAGAAAAGAAAAAGGAAAAGGGAAAAAGAACAAAGAAAAAAAGAAAAGTTACATCCACAAAAACCTGGCATGCAAGTATTTTGTGAAATATTAATTTATTTATACTTACTTTATTCATAGTCACCCAAATCTAGAAGCAACAAAGATGTCCTTTAATAGGCAAATAGATCAATAAACTGTGGTATAGACATACAAGGGAATTTCTATTATTTGAATGTTCTCTCCAAAACTGATGTTTAAATTTAATTGCCAATCTGATGATATTGGAAGGTAGGGCTTTTATGAGGTGATTATGTCATAAGGGGCCTTCATGAATGGAGACACCATAATCCACAAAAGAGGTTTAGTTATCTGAGACTTTGGCCTCCATTTTCTTTCTGTTTGGGAATGCTTCCTTGTCCTTTGGTCATGTTATGATGTAGTATGAAGGTTCTTACCAGATGCTGGTGGCTGGAGGCTTCCTAGCCTTGAAGATCAAATTCCAAGTAAACTTTAACTATTTATAATTTACCCTGTTTATGATTTACCCTGTCCTTCTTGAAGTAATTGGCAAAACGCAAGGCTCCAGGAATTGATGGAATACCAATAGAGATGTTTCAACAAACAGATGCAGCACTGGAGGTGTTAACATGTTTATGCCAACAGATTTGGAAAAGAGCTACCTGGCCAACTGACTGGAAGAGATCCATATCTGTGCCTATTCCCCCAAAAAAGGGTATCCAACTGAATGTGCAAACTATCAGACAATATCATTAATATCAAACACAAGCAAAATTTTACTAAAGATCATTCAAAAGCAACTGCATCACTATATAGACAGGGAATTGCTGGAAAATCAAGCCAGATTCAGAAGAGGGCTGGGAACCAGGGACATCATTGCTGATGTCAGATGGATATTAGCTGAAAGCAGAGAAATCAGAAAGATGTCTATCTATGTTTTATTGACTATGCAAAGGCAATTGACTGTGTGGATCATAACAAACTATGGGTAACACCTTGAAAAATGGAAATACCAGAGCACCGAATTGTATTCATGAGGAATCTGTACAGGAACCAGAAGGCAGTTGTTTGAACAGAACAAGGAAACATTGCCTGGTTTAAAGTTGAGAAAGGTGTGTGTCAGGGCTGTATCTTTTCACCATATCTCTTCAATTTAAATGATGAGCAAATAGTCCAAGTAGCTGTACTTTATGAAGAAGAACGTGGAATCAGGATTGGAGAAAGACTCATTAACAACCTGTGTTATGCTGATGACACAACTCTGCTTGCTGAAAGTGAAGAGGACTTAAAACATTTACTGATGAAGATCAAAGATCATAGCCTTCAATATGGGTTGTGACTAAATATCAACAAAACAAAAATCCTTATGGTCAGTATGCAACTTCACAATAAATGGAGAAAAGATTGAGATTGTCCATGATTTTGCTTTACTTGTTTCTACAGTCAACACCCGTTGAAACAGAAGTCAAGAAATTAAAAGACTCACTGCTTTGGGGAAAGCTGTGGCAAAATATCTCTTTAGAGTATCGAAAAGCAAAGATGTCACATTGAAGACGAAGGTGCATCTGACTCATGCCATCATATATTCAGTTGCATCATATGGCTGTGAAAGCTGGACATTGAACAAGGGAGACAGGAAAAGAATTGATGCTTTTGAATTATGGTTCTGGAGACATCTATTGAATATATCATGGACTGCCAAAAGAACCAACAAATCTGTCCTAGAAGTGCAACCGGTGTGCTCCCTGGAAGCAAGAATGGCTAGGCTGCATCTTACGTATTTTGGACATGTAGTTGGGAGGGACCAATCCCTGGTGAAAGACATCATGTTTGGGAGAGTGGCAGGTCAATGCAAAAAAGGAAAGCCCTCCACCAGATTGATTGACACAGTGTCTGCAACAATGGACTTAAACATGGATGAGATCGTGTTCCTGGCATAGAATCAGGGAGTGTTTTGTTTCATTGTATAGAGGGTCTCTATGAGTCAGACTCCACTGTATAGCACCTAAGAACAACAGCATCTGTTGTATTCTAGCATCAGAAGAAAAATGAACCAAGATTAAATGTTGTTTAACTTGTGTGGTCATTTTGACTTGAGAAGAGCCAAAAGTTTCATGGTGCCAGATGTTGGATTAAGTGGATGAGGACATACCATAATACTTTTATTTAACAGAAATTGCCATACTAGAAATGATGTGTGAGATGGAGCATTGTCATGATGGAGGATGAACCTAAAAACATTCACAAAAGAGAACTTGTGGAACTGCTTCAATGAGTGGGAAGAATGATTGAATATGTGTGTTCAAAACCAGGGAGATTAATGATGATGTATCTTTTAATGTAATTTTTTTTATTTAAACATTCACTGTATTTTTATTAAACCATGTATATTATTGCCTGCAGCTGTAGCCCTGTGGCATCCGATCTCGAAAGATTTCTGAAGCTATGCCGGGTCAGGCCTCTTTAGTACTTGGATGGGAGACTGCCTGGGAACACCAGATACTGCAGGCTTGGGATATGGACCTGGCAACCCACTCCCAAATATCAATCTTCCACTGAAAACCCTATGAACGGCAGAGAAGCACTGACAATAGTGTTTCAGCTCTCGTATGCAGGGTCACTATGAGTGGGATACCTACTCGATGGCACCTAAGAACAACAACATGTATATTATCATTTCTGGACACATTTAAGATTTTCTCTTTATCTTTGGTTTTCTATCATTTTATTATATGTATGTCATTTTCTTTACACTTATAATTCTTAAGGTTCATTGATTGTTCAAAATCTGCTAATTCATATTTTTAACAAAACAGGATATTTTAGTCATTTTTTCAAATATTTTTCTTCTTTATTGTATGCCTCCTCTTGCAAGTCTCTAATTTTATGTACATTAAGACTATATGATATCATTCCCCAGGTCACTAAGTCTGTTCACGTTTTTCCTGCCACTTCATCTATTCCCATTGCTCTAGCTTCCAGTTTACTACTAACACCTTACTTCTGTCTTCTTCAAGCTATTGCTAAGCCCATCAGCGATTTTCTTTTTTTTTTTTCTTTTTTTAGCTATTGTACTTTTCCTTTTGCAAGCAGATCTTTTTTGGGGGAGGAGAGTTGGAGGAGGTTTCCATTTATTTGCAGATTCCCTATCCATGTGCCCTATGACTTTATTTTCCTTCTGGTTCTTCAATTCATCTATTATAACATCTTTTAAATTCCGCACTACAGGTACAGTGGCACATACCTGCAATTCCAATGAACCTGTTTCTATTGACAGTTTTCTCCTTTGACTAGGATGCACATTTCTATTCTTTCACATGTACAGTAATTTTTAAATTTTATATTAAACTCTATGGATAATGATTATAGGGACTGAATTCTGTTATTGTCTTCTCAGGAGTACTAGTTCTGTTTTAGGAGGGAGTTCATTCAGCTGCACTCAAACTATGAAATTTGTTGTCCTCGAAGTGTCAATGGCTGAAATAACTCACTTTGTGGCCTTCCAATTCTTTAGGTTCCTTGTCGTTCTGCTCATGCTTGTACAAGTCAAAGTTCAACCACAGATTTGGATATACTTTTTTACTTTATATATTTTGGGGACCTCTTCTCTGAGAGTCCCTCCTTTTAGGCATGTTTCCTCAATTCTGTGGCAATGATAGCAGTATCAAACTCCATCCTGTAAACCTGTAGTCAGTAAGACAGTGGTTTTCTGCTCTAGTTCTAGCTTCATAACACTGAAGCCTGGAGAAAAGCCATATAAATAGGACTCTTTCCCAGTTATCTTTTTTTTCAAATGTGACTCCTCTCAGGTTGATGCCTTTTGTCCTACTGCTATGCCTTCAAATAATTAGTGTTTTTTAACAAGTATTTTAAATTGTTTAAATTGTGATAGGATTTATATTATGACTTGTAGCACAGTCAGCCTGAATCAGGCTAATCCACCTTTACCAATGCAGTATCTCTGCACACTTTTAATTTTTTTTTTATTTTTTGCAGTTCTTAGGAGTTGAACCAATGGCCTCGCATGTGCATTGCAAGTTCTCTACCACTGAGTTGTAACTGTAGCCCATTTTTTAATTTTTTATCTTGAGATAGGGTCTCACTGCATTGCTCAGGCTGCCTCTGGCCTCAAACCTGGAATCCTCCTGCCTCTGCCTCCTAAGTTGCTGGGATTGCAGGCATGAGCCACAGTGTCTAGCTCTGTCCATTCATTTTTGATGATCTCTTGACCTTTATTTTTTAAAAAATTCTTTAAATATGTTAAACAAACAAATTCTACATTTTTCACCTGATCATTCTGATTCTTAAATATTTCATAGGTTTCTTATTTCCTCTTTTTCTTATGTTTTTATTGTTCATCTATTTGTAATTTTTTTCTTATGGGGTCACATTTATTGGTACATTTTATGCTTTGACATCTGTCTGGATTTTAATATTTTTAACTGAAAAACATTCAGCTTACTTTTGTTTTCAGTTTGTGGCTTGTTTTTGTTAGACATAGAATGGAATCCTCCAATTCAAGTTTGCTTTAGGCTAATTTCTTCCATTTCTGAAAGAACTAGGCAGTGAGAAATCTGAACCCCAAACACATACGGGGAATTTCCCCTCCTCCATCTATAGCCAAATCTGTTTATTTATGTGTTTAACCCTTTAAACCTGGGTGTTGCCCTCAAAGGTTGTAGTTTTATAATACAGAATCTAGTCCAAGATTTATTTTTACAATAGGGCCAAATATTATCTCCTAAATTCACTCCCTTCACACCATTAGCACTATGTGGGAGATTCATTTTTAGGAAATTAAAGATTGAAATGTATTCAGAGTAGTCATAGCTGTACTGATTGCTCACTTCACTGAATTTCTAGTTTTCCATGATTTTTTACTCTCACCTTACTTTCTGGCTAATTCAGCTGGTCATTTAAAAAATGCATTCATTTTTAGCCAACACTTTAAATGTTTGATAGGTGAAAAATCTTTCAGGATACCTAGTATATCATATTGACAAAAAGAGAAGTTCTTTATTCTAGTTTATAAAAGTATTTTGATTTAATATATTTATGGGGGTACAGCATGATAATTCTGTTCCTATATACACTATGTTATTATCAAATCAATGTTGTTGAAATTTCTGTCTCTTAAACATTTCACAAAAAGTCTTGATTAGTACATAGCCATAATTGTACATATTTATGAAGTATATTATTATAATTTTTAATTGCATACGGTATAGTGATATTCATTATGGGATTTTCATAGAATTACATTTTATATTTTGCACTTAATTTCTCCCTCTTTACCTCCATGTCTTTCCTCACCCCTCACGTGCTTGATTTTCCCATCCCTCCTCCCACTATTCCCCTCTCCATTCTTGATGAGCCCTCTTGTATTTTCCAATGATTCCTATGTATATATATACACACACAATTGTACACACACACTTTTCCCCTTTCAGGTAACTCTTAGGTGCTGTGGAGTCAAGTCTGACTCATAGTGACCATCAAGGTTTTTCACTAGCTGTTTCAGGATTGCTTCAAGAGTGCATTGCCTCCCACATATGAATGAGAATATATGGTGTTTTTCCATTTGAATCTGGATTGTTTTGCTTAAAATGATGATCTGCAGTGACATCCATTTTGCTGCCAAATGACATTTCATTCTTTACTGCTGAATAATAATCCATTAGGTATATATGCCAAATTTTTTAATCCAATAATCTGTCGATGGACATTTGGACTGGTTCCAAACCCTTGCAATTGTGAAGAGTGTCACCGTAAACATGAAAATGAAGGTTTCTCTGCAGTATGGTGACTTGTCTTCCTTTGGGTATATATCTAAGAGTGGTATAGCTGGACCACATGGCAATTCTATTTTTAGTTTTCTGAGGAAGCTTCATACTGATTTCCATAATGGCTTCACTAATTTATAGTCCCACCAGCAGTAAAAGAGTTCATTTTCCCCATATCCTCTCCTGCGTTTTTTTGTTTTGTAGATGCTAACCATTCTGATTAGGGTCAGTTTTAATCTCAGTGTGGTTTTGATTTGAATTTTCCTGGTAGCTAAAGATATTGAACATTTTTATGTTCTTTGGCTTTTTGTATTTCTTCTTTTAGAACTTACTATTCAGTTCCATTGCTCACATATTTTTATTGGATCATTTGTTACTTTGGTGTTTAATTTCTTGAGTTATTTATATATTTTAGGTATTAATCCCCTGTTAGATGTAACCTTGGGAAAGATTTTTTCTCATTCTTTGGGTTCTCTCTCAACTCTATTAATTTCTCCCTTAATGTGTGAAAGCTTTTTAATTGTAGGAGGTCTCATTTGTCAATTCTTGGTGCTACTGAGCTAAGGGAGTCTTGGTAAGAAAGTACTTGACTATTCCAATGTGTTGGAGTGTGTTCCTACATTTGCTTCTAATAGTTTCAAAGTTTCCAGGTTTATGTTGAGCTCTCTGATCCATTTTTAATTGATTTTTGTACAAGGTGAGAAATATGGGTTTACTTTCATTCTTCTACATGTGTATATCCAGTTTCTCCAGCACTGCTTGTTGAGGAGGCTATTTTTTCTCCATTGTATGCCTTTGGCATCTTTGTCAAAGATTAGATGAGTAGCCAGGCATGGTGGCACACACCTATAATCCCAGCAACTCAGGCGGCAGAGGCAGGAGGATTGCAAGTTCAAGACCAGAGGCAGTCTGTATAATTTAGTGAGACCCTGTCTCAAAAAAAGTAAAAAAAAAAAGTGGGCTGAGGGTGCAGCTCAGTGGGACAGCACTTGCAAAGCATGCAAGCACAAGGCCCTGGGCTCAACTCTAGTATGGCAAAAAAAAAAAATAAAAATAAAAATAAAAAAATAAAACTTAGATGAGTGTATGTGTGTGGGTGTCTATCTAGGTCTTCTGTTCTGTTCCATTGATCTTCATGCCTGTTTCTTTGCCAGTAACAAGCTGTTTTTGTTACTATGGCCCACTAATACAGTTTGAAATCAAGTATTGTGATGTCTCCTGCACTGCTTTTGCTGCTTAAGATTGTTTTGGCAATATGGGGTCTTTTGTGCTTCCATATGAATTTTAGGGGTTTTTTTCTATTTCTGTGAAGTCAATGATTAGAATTTTTATGGTGACTACATTGAATCTGTAGATTATTTTTATTAGTGTAGCCATTTTCACAATATCAATGATTATGTATTCTCGATTGATTATTCCCTTTTTTAATATGTAGTGTCTTTCTTTGTCTTTGATGGTTAGCATAATTTTGGTGGTTGTTTTCCTAGTCAGTTTAAGTGTTTCTTTTTCCTTACTTTTTCCCCTGTTCATATTAAGGTTTTCCTGATTTACTAGGTTGGGTATCTTTGCTTCTTTCTTAGCTTTCATTTTTCAAGTGTTCCTCTCATGGATTTTATTCATTCTGGTTGTCTTGCATTTAGTTTTTTCTTTTTCTTCTATGTCTAGGATTTCCGTGAGCATTCTCTGAAATTCTGGATTTGTGCTCCTGAATTGCTTAAGTTTATGTTTGTCATGGAATGTCTTTATTGCTCCATCTGTTTTAAAGGATAATGTTATGTTGCTGACTATGATATTCTTGGTTGGCATTTATTTGCTTTCATGACTTGAAATATACCAATCTATGCTTTCCTTGCTTTTAGGGTTACTGTTGACAGTCATTCTGATGAGTTTGCCTTTTCAGATGAGTAAATATTTTTCTCTTGTAGCCTTTAGAATTGTTTCTTTTGTTTTGAGGATTTAGCATTCCATCTATAATGTGACACTGAGAGGTTCTTTTCTAATCATGTCTATTTGGGGTTTGGGATGCCTCTATTATTTGAGAGTCTACTTCTTCCCCTAGATTTGGAAAGTTTTCTTTCCAAAATATATTATTTATTTTATAATTCATTGAACACATTTTAATATTTCGTTATATTTATATTTCATTGAATACATTTCCTAAGCCTTTGGTTATAGCTTCAGTTCCTTCTTCTATACCATGGATTCTTAAGTTACATCCTTTTATCTCCTATACTTCTTGGAAATTGTGTTCATATTCCTTTATTTGTTATTGTTTATGTCTGACTTTATTACTTCCTCTATGTTGTCTTCCATCCTTGATATTCTTTCCTTGGCTTTGTCTAATCTGCTAGTATTCCTCTCTACTGAGATTTTTATTTGATTTATTGGCTTTTTATTTCAAGTATTGCTGTTTGATTTTTTCAAGATCTCAATTTATTTGCTGAATTTTTATATTTTGGGGGCAAGTGCCTGGATTTCATTTATCTACTTACTTGTGTTTTCTTTGAGATCACCCATTATTTTTTAAATAGACTTTTGAATTCTTCATGTGGCAGATTAAGCATTTCAGCTTCATTTTCAGTTACTGTGGAATGAAAGTCCTTCTGTTGTCTTGCTTTTCCATGTTCTGTTGTTTCTAGTTTGGGTCTAGACTAGGTATCTCTTCCTTATTTATTAGCGGGAGGTCTTCTTTTTGTATAGACTACTCTTTAGCTCTTAGTTCTCACTATCATTTGGAGACAACAAACCAATCTGATTGTATGGTAATAAATCCTTCCACATCTAGATTTGTCATTTCAATTAA
This sequence comes from Pedetes capensis, assembly GCA_007922755.1. Classification (NCBI taxonomy): domain Eukaryota; kingdom Metazoa; phylum Chordata; class Mammalia; order Rodentia; family Pedetidae; genus Pedetes; species Pedetes capensis. The sequence goes on along the minus strand of VMDO01025131.1, from coordinate 13,660 downwards.
CCCAATTTAATCCAGCTAATACTTAAGAAAGAAATTATCTTTGAGAGGAAATGGTAGGGGTAGTGTAGAGTAAATTTAGGGTTTGACATGAATTGTGGTAGAGATATCAGTAGCAGAAGGATGAAAGTCAGGCAAAAGGTGAGGCAGGAGAGGAAGAAAGACAGGATTATAAAAAAATAAGGAAGAAGAGCAGCCAGAAAAAGGAGTGTTGAAGGATGAGTAAGAAAAGAGCGGGCAAAAATATAAACTGCTTATTTCCTGTATAAAGTATACATATATGTATATACTTTATATATAAAAGGTTATAAAAACATTGCAAGAGGTATAATACCATATGACAGTTCTCATTTTTTAACAAATAAATTTTCCAGGAATTGAAAGTATTGTTATCAAATAACTTCTTGTTATTATTGTTAGGGGCCATGGAGTCAGGTCCAACTCATAGTGATCCTAAGTACAATAGACTGAAACACTACCCAACACTGTGCCATTGTGCATGATCTTTTTTATGCTTGAGCCCCTTGTTGCAATCACTATGTTTTTTCTCATTTTAATTCATGCCACATCAGCAAAAAGGATGTCCCAGGGGCTTTACGCCATTCTCATCATTAAGATCTACTTTACTTTAAGGACTCAAATCTTCCCCCATCACTTCTTGAATGCCTTCCAACATGTGAGGCTCATTTTCCAGCACTATATTTGACAGTGCTTCTCTGTTATCCATAGGGTTTTCAATGGCTAATTGTTTCAGGAGTGGGCTGCCAGGTCTTTCTCCCTAGTGTGTGTTAGTCTGGGAGCTCAGGTATAACCTGTCCACCATAGTGGCCCTGGTAGTATCCAAAATACCACAGGTATAGTTTTTGGCATCATAAAAACACCCCCCCCTCCACAGCACTACAAATTGACAGACACATGGGGGATCAAATAATTAGAATAACATAAAAGGAAAATTGTTAATAATTTGACAAATAATAAGAAGAAGAAAAATAAAATTTAAAGGGATAATGGAAGAGAAGAAGAAAGAATGCAAGAAAGAAAGAAAGAAAGGAAGGAAGGAAGGAAGGAAGGGAAGGAAGAAAGAAAATGAGAAAAACAGAAAATAAGTCCAGCCCAGCATTTCAGGCAGTCTCTTATAGATGTCTTTCAACTCAGATGTGTTTAGGAATTCCTATCTTCCAGGTGGATGTCCAACATTCCAGCCAGATAGCTCACCTTCATGTCAGATGCCCCACCCTCTACCTAGATAGGATTCCAATAGGATTCACAGCAGGCACTGTTGAAGTTCAGGTTACAAACTGCAGATGCATCCTCCTTATCTCTCAATATGTGAATATTTCTGGCATCTGTGGGCAGATGATCAAAGTGTAACTCACAAAGGCTGTGCAAGTCTTCTCCATGACCCTTTATACTCACACTTTTGGTGACTTAATGCCACTCTAGTGACTTTGGAGCAGGCTGCTGGCCGCCAATGATGAGACTACTACTTGTGGTATTCCCTCCCCAAGTTTCCACATCTATGCTTCTCAGGTGCTCCAATATTGGGTCAGTTCTCCCCATCTTGGCCTCAGTCACAGACCAGGATAATTTTCCAGAGTGCACCTCCCAGGTTTCAAAGCAAAGTCTAATTCACAAAGACTGGGGTCATGTCTTCAGTTGCTCAAGATGCTGGCACCTTGGGAGCCTTGGGACCCCTCTCACCATGTTGGTGCCAGCTGCCTATATTGATCCCCTAAGTGTAGGATTTCTTCTCTATATTATTAGTGGATATGCTTTTCTGGAACCAATTTTAAAATTTCTTTTGTCACTTCCCTGTCTCTAAGCACTACTCATTTCAAGTGAAGCCTCCTCTCTACACAAATTGGAGCCTTTTTCCTCTCTCTCTCTCTCTCTCTCTCTCTCGCTCGCTCGCTCGCTCGCTCTCGTCCTCCAGGTAGCCAGGCAGCTGAGGCTCAGTCCCTTGCTCTCTTTCCTGACATTAGACTCAGTCTTATTCTAGTCTTAATAACAGTTACTTTTGAGTTCTTTGATATTTACATTTAATCCAAGTGTTGACAAGGTTACGGGAAAAACAATTACTTATCTGAAATGGCCCTTGGGGACTTTTTTTAGTCTAGGGACATGTGCAGTATATGTAACAGACATTTAACACTATTGGTGTTGCATTCCAGAGTGTCCCAGACTGAGGCTGGATTTTATATTCCTTTCTGAAGAGATGAATGTTGAGTATCCACGATCATGCTATTGACTTTCTTGGAACTATGTTAGTGATACCACTTATCTACAAAAATAGCTAAAATTAATTAAGATAGTTAAAGGATTAAATTGTGTCTGTTTCAAGAGCACTTCTGTTCCTAAGAATTTATGGGCTCAGAGAGTTATTATCATATGAACATGATTCAACTACTTCACATAAATGAAAAAGAACTTGAGTGATAATCTAATCCAGTCATCCCTCTTAAGCAAAATGACAATGAAATTACTTTTTATATACCAGAACACATTCTATGTAAAGGTTTCCAAAGAAAACTATACTTTTAAAATGTGGTTGTAAAATTGATCATCTCCTATACTTTTTCATAAACAGCCCCCTGCCCACCTGTTCTACTCTTATGTGTAGCCTCTTGATCACCTCAATCACCTGAACTACCTGAACAGCAATGGCAAAAATAGCTCTAAAAATTTAGGAAAAATTAGCAACAATTCTCTTTTCTGTCCTTGGCCATTAAATATTCAAACTGATTTTTGCTGTAGGAGAGAAAGATAGGACAGTCCTTTTGCTCTTTGCCACTATTGCAGAGGTCACTTGAGCAAAATCATCACATCTGCATACTTGGCCTTTCCATTTTTTAAAGTAGCTTACTAACATGTCTGAATAAAGTCAAGATAACCACAGAAACTCAGCAATTTCCTTACCCTCTAAATACCACTGTACTTTCTTACTTCCTGAAGTTGTTACATTTAATACAGTACTTGATACCAGCTACTAAATCACTCTTCAGTTTATTGTCCACCAGGCAAGTTGATCCCTGTTCCTTCCACTTCCTCTCACAAATCCAATTTTCTTATCCTTTAATAATATCCGTGGCTTTTCTATGAAATCTCCCAAGAATATATTCCTCTCAAGGTGAGTCATTCTCCTCTTCCTTTCCTATCTCAAGAAACATTTTATAGTATTTACCAACTAAAGTTTCAATTGCTATGTTAGTATCCATTGATGTTGCTAAAACTTTAAATTCTAGGTTCACTTTTATATTTACAAAAATTTATAAGTGTTGAGAGCAATAAACTAAAGGGTTTCTGACCCTTAACACCTTTCTAAGACAACAATGAAGTTAAAATCAAGTCACAGGGTTTTGGAATTTTAGAGTTGATAGAAATATCTGTAGGTTTTTTTTCTAAATTGTGCCATCTGCTTTTTTGTAGTGAAATATACATAATATAAAATTTACAATTTTAAACACTTTAAGAATACTATTCAGTGTCATTTAATACATTTACAATATTGTGCAGACATCATTGCTATATAGTTCCAGAACAGTTTTATCACTCCAAAAAGACACCCATACCTATTAATCAGTCATTCCTTATTCTCATTCTATCCCTTTTCCCCTTATTCTAGGTTATCACTAGCTTGCTTTCCCTCTCAATAAATTTGTCTTTTGAGGGTATTTCACATAAATAAGATCATAAAATATGGAGACTTTCATGTTGGTATCTCTCATTTAGCATGTTCTCAAGGTTCATTCATGTTATAGCATGAATGTACTTTATTCCTCTTGTGATTTTTTTCCCTTTATTTGGAGGTTGAATCCAGGGCCTTATACATACTTAGCAAAGTTCTCTATCACTGGATTGTATCCTTAGACTACTTTTTATTTTTAATTTTTTTTATTTTGAGACAAGGTCTCACCAAGTTAAGCAGGCTGCCTCTGGCTTCAAACTTGCAATCATTCTGCCTCAGCCTCCTGAGTCTTTGGGATTAAAGGTTTCTGCCATTGCATTCAGCATCATTTTGTCATTTAATAACATTCCATTCTATGGATATACCATATATTCTTTTATTAGTTCATTATTTAATGGAGATTTGTATTTTTCCTCTTTTTTCTAGTCATTCATATAATTACCTACTGTGAATAATACTGTCATAAATATTCCCATGCGTTGAATATTTTGCCTTGCTACATGTCCATATACTTTAAATTTTTCTAAATATAAACATAGGAATATAATTTGTGGGTTATATGAAATTTATCATTTAACTCATTTAACTTTTGGGAAACTACCAAACATTTTCTCACAACACCTGCGTCATTTACATTGTACCAACAATGCCCAAGGGTTCTAGTTTCTTGATATATGTAACCACACTTATTTTCCTTTAAAAAATTTATAGTCATCTTAGTGGGTGGAATATAGCTGTCATTGTTCTATGCAATTGCATTTCCCTAATAATAAATGAAACTATGTTTTTATGTGACTTTAGCCAATTTGTATATCTTCTTTAGGAGAATGTCTATTAAGTCCATGGCATATTTTCACATTGAGTTGTCTGTTGTTTTGTTGCTCACAAGAGTTTTTCATGTATGATGGGCACTAGACTCTTATCAGACATGTGATTTGCAAATATTTTCTCCCAAACTATGAGATGTCACTGGATACTGTTCTGTGATACACAAAAGATTTCAATATTGCTGAAGTCTAATTTATCCACTCTTTTGGTATTATAACTAAGCATTAATTAGCAAATCCAACTATACCAAAGATCTTAAATTTAGAGTTTTGATCCACTTGGGGGAGTTAATGTTTTATATGATGTAACACATGGATACAATTTCATCCTTTTTGTTTGTGGTGCTGAGGACAAAACTTAAGAGTGTTGCACATGCTAGACAAGCTCTCTACTACTGGAACTCCACCCCAAAAACTCCCCACATCACCAAGTTCTTTCCCCTGCATGTGAATATCCAATTATCCAGTACCTGTTGTTGAAGAGACTATTTACTTCTTTGAATGATCTTGGTCTCCTTGTGAAAAATCAATTACCCAAAGAAATGTATTTTTATTTTTGAACTCTTAATTCTGTTCCATTGATCTATATATCTATCCTTAAGTCAAAACCAAATTGTCTTAACTACTGTAGATTTGTAGCAAATTTTGAAATTCAGGAATTTGAGACCTCCAGTTTTATTCTTTTTCAAAATTACTTGACTATTCAGAATAATTAGCAATTTCACATTAATTTTAGTATGGGTTCTTTTCATTTCCGCAAAAAAATCTTTTGGGATTTTGATAGGGATTGTGCTGAATTTGTAGATCACATTGGGGAGCACTGCCATGTTAACAATATTAAAAATTCTAGTTTATAAACAAATAGCATATTTCATTTTGTTATTTATTAGTTAGATCCTTTTAACATTATTTTATAGTTTACAATGTATAAGAATTCACTACCTTGGGTGAATTTATTCTTAAATATTCTTTTTAATGATCTTGTAAAAGGAAATTTTTATGCTTTAGATCACTCCTTACTAATGTGTTAAAATGCAATGATTTTTGTGTGTTGATCTTGTATCCCACAACTTTATGTAATTTGTTCACTAGCTTTAATAGTCATGTGTGTGTGTGTCTGTCTGTTCTTCAGAATATGCTTTGTACAAGGTCATGTCCTGTACAAAAAGAGAAGATTTTGCTTCTTCCTTTTGAACACTGATGTGTTTTATTTCTTTTACTTGCCCTGTTGTTCTGGCCAGAACTTCCAGTAAAATTTTGCATAAAAGTGTCCAAAGCAGACATTCATCTGTTGTTCCTCATCTTATGGATAATAATTTCACTCTGTCACCACTGAGTATGATACTTGTTATCTTGGGTTCTTCAAAAATGTCCATCATTTAGAGTAAATTTCCCTCAAGAGTGTTACTTATGAATATTTGTTGGATTTTGTCAAATGCTTTTCTGTAACTTTTGATGGAATCACGTGGCCTTTTTCTTCATTCTATTAAGGTGATAGATTGTATTAATTCATTTTTATATGTTGGTAAATCCCACCTAATTATGATATATAATCCTTTTGTGTGCCACAGAATTTAGTTTGAAAGTATTTTGTTGAGGATTTTTGCACCTATAGTCACAGAGATATTGGACTATCATTTTCTTTTCTTGTGATGTCTTTGTCTAGCTTTAGTTTTAAGATAATGCTGGCCTCAGAGAACAAGTTAGGAGGTGTTCTGTCCTCTTCTGTTTCTTCAGAATTTTATTCATTCTATTCCTCTGGCCATATAATTTCAACTGTCTTGTCTTCATATTCCTTGATTGATTCTCTTTTCTGCACAAACCTTCTACTGATACCGTGCAGTGAATTTTTTAATTTGAACTATGATGTTTTCCACTCCAAAACATCTATGTTTTCTTTCTATGATTTTTATTTCTTCATTTATATCCTCTATCTGATAAAAAATCATTCCCCTGATTCCCTCTAGCTTTTTGTCTATTGTTTCATTAGCTCTTTGAGCATATCTAAGGGAGTAAATTTAAAATCTTGGACTAAAAAGTTCAGTTCCTGTTCCTCAGGAACAGTTTCTATTAATTTCTTTTTGTGTCGATAAATGTGCAGCAAGTTCTTATTTCTTTGGATGCCTTAAAATATTTGTTGACAACTTGACATTTTGAATGTTATAGTAACTAAATTACAAAGTTAGATATTCCTCTCTCCCCAAGGATGCTACTGCTCATCATGGGTTGTTGTGGTTTATCTTAGAATCTCATTATCTAATGACAGCTAATTTGTCTTAGAATATTTCAATCCCTGCCCTTTGCATAATCATGTCACTGCTGCTACACCCTGGAAGTTCTAAATCAAAGAAATAAGGATAATTCCTTCATATTAGGCTCCTAGGAGCTTAAGACAGGTCAAATAGACAACCACAATTCTTTGGAAATAAGATTGACTCCGCTTCCTCCATCATCAGGAACCATACTGGGGATATGGACTCTCATGTTCAATACCACTAATAAGCTGGAAGGGGTGGAAATATTCCAAGGGCAAGTTTAAATGCCACAAAAATCTTCCAAAAATTTTCAATTGCCTTTTTCTTGATTTAAATTTAGATTTTTGCCTGTTTTTCAGAGTTCTGACAAGTTGTTTTAGGCCATTTTTGTAACATTTCTAGTGTTTCTGAGATAGGGATTCCCTACTCCATCATTTTTGCTGCCAGCACTTCTACCATATACTTTTAACTGTTTTTCTTATGTGTATAAAATACATTTGATTATGTATAGAACAGAAAATATTATTTTATTCAGTAGATTTTTTTTGGACAATACTGCATGCCAAAGCTACCCTGAAAAATAACATAGCTTGAATAAGACAGCTTGCAACTTCGTATCAGCTTATATACTTCTGAGAAGTTATCAAATATCAAGGTAGAGATTGGTTAACTGGGGCCCGCAGACCAACATCTGCTGTTGTAAACAAAGGTATATTTGAACACAACTATATCCATTCTTTTATGTATCATCTATGGCTGCTTCTGAATTCCCACAGTAGCACTGAGTAATTCTAACAAAGCTGAAGATATTTTTTGGTCCTTTATAGAAAATGTTTTCCACTCCTGAATTAAAGCTTTTATATTGACTTTAAAAAAGAGAACAGAGCCCCTCTTACATGCAAGAATATACACATGTTATGAATACATTATATTTAAAATGGAAAGGAGAGGAAGAAGAGATTAAAGGAAACTTTACTTGAGCTGAATGTGACAATGAAGTTTATTAATGTAAAAGAGAATACCATAAGAGAAATACTGATAAATCTTCTTTCTAAATGACTGTGTCTATGATTCAACCTTTGTGTATGATTCTGAGATTAACATTATTCATACATCATTCTATTATTAAGCTTTCCATGTAAGTCTATACTAAAAATAATAGCCCATCTTTTTCTCAACATCAAAGCTCTAAAATTATGCACCATCAGAGCAGATGTATTCCAAATTTACAGGGTAGATTTAACCTAAAGTGAAAAGAATTTATATGTATTAAGCCAAAGAATTATATAGTTTCATGAAGATTATTTTAGAAGGATAACCTCTTGAGAACAGGCTAGATGTTGACTGATGTACTCAATGGTTAAAAAAAGAAAAGAAAAAAGTATGTCCACTCAGAGAACGGACACTAGTATTATCCTTAGGAAAGAATGTTATACTTATTTATCACTAACAATGTGTACTTCATGGAATACACAATTTATTCAAAAGATGTCAATATTATAATACCATTGGTAAAACACAGAAACTTAGACATTGAAAAAATTAGTACTAGAAAAATCATTTTATCTGAGACTTTCTTCAACATACCTCTAATCACAGTATTTCTCACTTCTGGGTGCAGGAAGTAGAGATAAACATACATTTTTAGCACCCTAGAGAGCTAAAACTAACACTGAACAGTTATCCAGGAAATGCTTCAACTTGCTCATTGAAAATTTAAAAGCAATTACCATAAAAATATTTGCGCTACATATTCTCACAATCCTCCAGGAGCATTGTTGTTGTTGTTAGGTGCCCTCAAGTCAGTGTCCAACTCATAGTGACCCTACAGACAACAGACAAAACTCTATTGTCAGTGCTTCTCTGTTACTCATAGGGTTTTTCAATAGCAGATTGTTGTTGTTTTGGTTTGTTTGTTTTGTTTTGTTTTTGAGTGAGCTGTCTCGTCCTTCGACCAAGCCTACATCACCTAGTGTTCCCAGGGGATCTCCCATCCAAGTACTAACTAGGCCTGACCCTGCTTAGCTTCTGAAATCTGATGGGATCCGATGACACAGAGTTATAGCTACAGGCTACAGTAGTAAGAGCACTACTGGCTCATAAAAAGGAACAAACTAATATGCTTTGTATTGTTTTTCTTAATATTAACTGATTGCTAATTTAATCTAAGGAAAACTTCTTTAGAGCAAGACTCAAATCATCTACATACATAAAACAATATTTTTCACAGCCCCTAAGGACAGCATGCCTACAGCCATAGCACTGTGGCATCTGATCCCACCAGATCTCGGAAGCTAAGCAGGGTTGGGTCTGATTAGTACTTGGATAGGAGACCGCCTGGAACACTAGGTGCTGTAGGCTTGGGAGAAGGACCTAGCAACCCACTCCCAAAAAACAATCGGCAATTGAAAACCCTATGATAAGCAGAGAAGTACTGACATTAACTTTGTCGTTTAAAACACTGTGAGAATGTCACTTCATATCAAATCCAAAATGGGCAAATTAAATTCTCATTGGCTTGAAACATTTCATTCAATGTTTTTAAATATGTTCCCTCTGGAGATGTTTCTGTGAATTATTAAACAGTGATTAGGCTTCTGAAGGTGCTTCTTTCCTTCACATGTCTATATTGCTTTCATATCATTTTGCGTGATAATGTTTTAACTGAAAATCACAGGTGTTAAGACTGGCAGAGAAGCTGGCTGAAGTAAGCCAGATACTGAAACCCATAAAAGTAGAAAAAACATACCTTAACCAACTGTCAACTAGCGATGGATATATATAAATGTTATTTTTATGGTCAAGTAACATTCACACCTATTTTTAAAGACTCTAACTGGCAAATCAGCTATTTATGATTGTTAATGACACAATTACAATGAGTTGATGAATTTGGAAATAAGATTATTTCCATTGGAATAGGAGACGATGACCATATATTTTTCATGACATGTATTTTCATTTGTTTTTGCATTTGTCCTACAGCCTTGACACCATCAATCAGGAACCCTAAGTGCTTGGTTCTTCTGTGTTTAACTCCGTGTGAATCTTTTGTTTTACTCTGCCTGATCTCTCTTGTCTTCATCAGCCTTAATCTGATATGGAAAGTAGCAACAAAGCTTTAGAAGGGAGAGTTGAAGAACTTAAGAAAAGAAAATATCTATAGACAACAGACAAAACAGTATGTTAGTGCTTTTCTGCTATTCATAGGGTTTTCAATGGCTGATTGTTTTTTGGGAGTGGGTTGGTGGGTCCTTCTCCCAAGCCTACAGCACCTGGTATTCCAGGAGATCTCCCATGCAAGTGCTAACCAGGTCCCACCCTGCTTAGCTTCCGAGATCTGACAGGATTGGAAGCCACAGTGGTATGGCGGCAGGTGTACCAAGGGATACTGCTCAGCATAAAAAGCAACAAAGCACTGATATACACAACAGCTTGGATGGACCTCCAGATTTTCCCCAGATAATGCTGAAAGAAAAAAGCCAATTGCAGAAGGTTATACCCTGTATCATTTAATTTGTATAGCATTTTTGAAATAATGTTGTTGTTAAGTGCCATGGACTTGGTATCCGACTCATAGCAAGACTATGTACAATAGGTGAAACACTATTATCAACGCTTCTCTACTGTTCATAAGGTTTTCAATGGTGGATTGATTTTTGGGAGTGGGTTGCTGGGCCCTTCTCCCAAGCCTACAGTATCTGGTGTTCCCAGGTGATCTCCCATCCAAGTACTAACCAGGCTTAACCCTGCTTAACTTCCAAGATCTGCGGGGATCGGATGCCACAGGGCTATGGCTGCAGGCTGTGAAATAATAAAATTATATAAATAGAGAGCACATTAGTGGTTGCAATGTGTTAAGGAGGAGAGTAGTAGGAGTAAGAAGTAGGTTTGGCTGTAACAGAGAAATATAAGATGTCTTTGTGGTAATAGAAATATTTTGTATCCTGTTTGTATCCATGTCAGTATTCTGGTTGTGATATTGCATGATAGTTTGTTAATGGTATTAGTATGGAAGGTTAGCAAAGAGTATATTATCTCTCTTTGCATTATTTTGCTGCATGTGAAATTTAGAATTAAAATAAAAAATCTTAAAAAAAAAAGAAATGAAAATATCAGCACAATTGTAATGCTATGGATTCTTGACCAGAATGCAGAGCTTAGAAATGTCCACTGTCATGCAGATAATCACATAATTATCTACTTGATAGAAAAAGCAAATTAACTGATTAAACCTCAAATTCATGTAAAAGTAGAAATCACAGACTTTGAAGGTATAAAAACAAATCTCCTTACTGATGAGTAAGGGTGGCCGTGAATCTGAGACAGAAAGAAAATGAGATGTTAAAGGAAGGGGGACAGAAGCTAATCTTAATTTACAGCTCTAAAATAAGATGAAGCAGAATACCATGTAAAAGTCATCAGCCTTGTTCACCAAATTTGGTGTGATGAGGATTTTATATACCTAGAAAACCTGTGAGAAAGTGAAAGTAGTATGATTAAACCCAATCTAGTTGTACAAAACTCATAAGGAATAATCTTGAGATGCTGGGAAAGGCTAAATAATGTTACTGGATTTTCCCACCTGGCCTACTGAAACCAGGAATGAGCTTAATCTATTTTAATCAGCTTGCACAAAAAATAACAGATTGTATGAAGAGAAATTTATAACTAAATACTAGTGCAGGGAAGGAGCGCAGTAATCCTGCAATATAGCCATCTTTTCAGTGAGACTGACACTGAAGATAATAGATCAGTAGAAACTGAAAGCTGGGTAAAACCCCAGTGAGATTTTAAAACATCAAAATCTGGGTTGCATATAAGGAAACCAAGATACAAATTGGCTTGTGAATGTTATACACTGCACATATACATACAGACACACACACACACACACACACCACACACACACACACACACACACACACACACACACAAAATACCTTTGTCTTGAAGTGACTCATGTCTTACCCTAATTTTCACTTTGGTAATTAATTCCAGTGCAAAACATCTTTCAAAACCAATACTCTTTTCACAAATACAGAAGATTAATCTTGATCACACATATATAAACAGCAAAAGGTTAAATCTTTCTACAAAAATGCAGTTAAAATTATCTGAAAGGACACACACACAAAACCAATAGCAATAGTAAACTCAAAGGAGGACGTTAAAGAAGAATTAGGATGGTAGGCAAAAGCAATTTTAGTCTCATTTATTATGTTTTAATTTTAGGCAAAAAGAATGCCTTTGTATACTAGCTGTGTAAAAAATGCTATTTTTTATTTCTTTTTTTTAATTGGAAACTTTTATTATACACCGTAATGTGACTCATTCTGACATGCTTTTCATTGTGACATTTCCATATATGCATTTTGTTGTACATTATTCTTATAGGTTCCCCCTTACCCTCTTGTACACTTCCCCCTCCATCCCACCCCCCATTAAATGCTAATTTTTAAAATAGTATTTGAGTAGATATATAAGTTGATGTTCACATATTTACATACCCTTTTTTCTTTCTAAGGTTTATAATTTTAAAGATGCTTAAGAATATAATATTATCATCTCCCAAATTCTAGTTATATTATCTCAACACCTAACAAGATAAATTTTTAAATTAAATACAGTAAAGTTCAGTTCATTAAGCCAGGCTAGGTGGCACAAGCCTGTAATCCCAGTAGCTCGAGAGGCAGAGGCAGGAGGATCGCAAGTTCAAGTCCAGAGGCAGTCTATGTAATTTAGGGAGACTGTCTCAAAAAGTACAAAAATAAGCTTGGGATGCAGCTTAGTGGTAAAGCACTAGCAAAGCATGCAAGAGCCAAGGCTCTAGGTTCAACCCCCATTACTTATGGCAAAAAAAAAAATTCAGTTCATTTCCCCCCAATTTTTACCCTACCCTCATGTGCATTTTTTCTCTCTAATTGATAGATTACTAGATTGAAAAGTCCCACAAAAGGCAGAATTTGTTTCTATGGTACCTACTACCAACCAGGTATCACATAATGAAACAGAAAACATTTCAAATTTTCTCTGAAAAATATACAGACTACCAGGAAATTGAAATCATGGTAAAGAAATAAATGGAATTTCATACACACAGATATTGCATAAATATATGTTGTTGTTGTTGTTGTTGTTGTTGTTGTTAGGTGTCAAGTTAGGTCCAACTCATAGCAACCCTTATGTATAATAGAGTGAAACCCTTCCTGGCACTGCCATGCACATGATCTTTTTAATGTTCAAGCCAATTGTTGCAGGGACAGTGTCAATCCATCTAGTGGAGGGTTTTCCTTTTTTAAATTGACACACCACTCTCACAAATACGATGTCCTTCTCCAGGGATTGAGGCCTTCTGACAAGCGTAGGTCATAGTCTAGTCATCCTTGCTTCCAAGGAGCATGCTGGTTGCACTTCCTGTAGGACAGATCTGTTGATTCTTTTGGCAGTCTGTGGCATATTCAATATTTGTCTCCAGCACCATAATTTAAAAGCATCATTTCTTCTCCTCTCTCTCTTATTCAATGTCTAGTTTTCACAAGCATATGATGCTACTAAAAATTCCATGGCATGAATCAGGCGCACCTTGGTCTTCAGTGTGACATCTTTATTTTTCAACACTTTAAAGAGGTCTTTTGTAACAACTTTGCCAATGCAAAGCACCTTTTGATTTCTTTTTTTTTTTTTTTAGAAATTATTAATGTACATCATAATGTGATTCATTTTGACATGCTTTTCATTGTGACAATTTTCATATATGCAATTTGATAAGCATTATTCATATAGGTTACCCCTTACCCTCTTCCCATCTAAGTTTCCCATCCAAGTCTTCTCTATCTTTTACTATATAGTATTTTTCTATATGTCCTTGGGTTCCATTTCTGTTTAAGATAGAA
>VMDO01025130.1:0-28690 GCA_007922755.1 Pedetes capensis | reverse complement strand
GTATATGTTGTTGTTGTTAGGTGCCGTCGAGTCGGTATCCGACTCATAGCGACCCTCTGTCCAACAGGGGAAACACTATTGTCAGTGCTTCTCTGCTGTTCATAGGGTTTTCAATGGCAGATAGATTTTTGGGAGGGGGTTGCCAGGTCCCTCTCCCAAGCCTACAACTTCTGGTGTTCCCAGGCGGTCTCCCATCCAGGTACTAACCAGGCCCGACCCTGCTTAGCTTCCGAGATCTGACAGGATCAGATGCCACAGGGCTATAGCTGCAGGCATATACGTATTTAGGAGGTTCATTATGAAATTATCATGCAGTTGTATCATATACTTTACATTTGTTCTCTCTTTTTACCCCTAGGTTGGTTGTACCCTCTCTCCTTGCTCTAGATACATCCTCTGTGTTTTCCAATCATGCTTACTTATATCTTATTTTTTCCTTTTTAAATAAATCTACTTTCCACATGTATGCATGTGGTATTTTTCTTTGTGACTCTGACTTACTTCACTTAAAATCTCCAGATCCATCCATTTTCATGCAAATGACATATTTTCATTCTTCTTTATGGCTGAATAATATTCCATTGTGTGTATGTGACACATTTTTAAATCTGTGTACCTGCTAATGGATATCTCTGGGCTGATATCTTTTCAATTATGAATAGTGCTGCAATGAACATAGAAGTGCAGCTGTCTCTCTAGTATTTGGGTATATGTCTCAAGAGTGGTATAGCAGGGTCACATGATAGTTCTATTTTTAGTTTTCAGAGGAACCTCCATACTGATTTCCATAATGGCTGTACCAGTTTATAGCAATGTATAAGGTTTTTTTTTCCCTTACATCTTCACCAGCATTTGCTGCTGATGGTAGCCATTCTGATTGGGTTGAGATGGAATCTCAGTATAGTTCTGATTTGCATTTCCCTAATGGCTATGAATATTGAACATGTTTTTCGTATGTTTATTGGCCATTTGTATTTCTTCTTTTGGGAACTGTTTAGTTGCCCAGTTGTTGATTGTGGTATTTGTTTTGTGGCATTTAATTTTTTGAGTTCTTTATCTTAGATATTAATTTCCTGTTGGATGTATAGTTCACAAAGATTTTTCTCCCATTCTATGGGCTCTCTCTTTACTCCCGCTTTACCTTCTTTGCTATGCAGGAACTTTTTAATTTCATGTAGTCCCATTTCTCAATTCTAGCTACTATTTACTGGACTAATGGAGTTGTTTTAAGAAAGTACTTGCTGCCGGGCATGGTGGTACATGCCTGTAATTCCAGCAACTCGGGAGGCAGAGGCAGGAGGATCGCAAATTTGAGACCAGAGGCAGTCTGTAATTTAGAGAGACTGTGTCTCAATAAGTAAAAAAATGTGTTGGGTGTGCAGCTCAGTGGTCCAGCACTTGCAAAGCATGCAAGCACAAGGCCCTGGGTTCAACTCCCAGTACCACAAAAAAAATAAATAAAATAAAATTTAAAAAAAGAAAGTACTTACCTATGCCTGTGTCTTGAAGAGTTTTCACTACATTTTATTCCAATAGTTTCAAAGTATCCAGGTTTAAGTTAAGATCTTCAATCCATTTTGAATTTGATTTTTTTATACAGGGTAAGAGATAGGAATCTCCTTTCATTCTTTTACATGTGGATATCCAATTTTTCCATCACCATTTATTAAAGAGGCTGTCCTTTTCCAAAGTGTGTTTTTTGCTCTATTATCAAAAATGAGGTCACTGTAGCTGTGTGGGTTTATTTCTGAGTCCTCTATTCTGTTCCATTGATCTTCATGTCTATTTTTATGCATGCATCAAGCTACTTTTGTGTTTGTGTGTGTGTGTGTATAATACATATATATATATATATATATATATATATATATATATACACATATGTATATATGTATGTTGTTGTTGTTAGGTGCCTTCGAGTCAGTATCTGACTCATAGCGACCCTCATAGGGTTTTCAATGGCTGACTGTTTCGGGATTCGTTGGGAGCGGATTGCCAGGTCCTTCTCCCATTTTTGCGGTGCTGGGAATTGAACTCAGGACCTCAGAGACTGCAGTGCAGTGCTCTACCAACTGAGCTAAATCCCAGCCCGTATATATATATATATATACACATGCTATGGCTCTGTAGCAGGTATTTTAGGTATTGTGGCGCCTCTGGCATTGCTCTTTCTGCTTAGGATTGCTTTTACTAGTTGGAGTCTTTTGTGTTTCTATATGAATTTTAGGATTATTTTTTCTATTCGTGAAATATGTCCTTGGGGTTTGGATGGGGATTACATTCAATCTGTAATTTGCTTTTGGTAGTATAGCCATTTTTATAATAGTCTGATAATTTATATTAATTCTGATCCATGAGGAAGGGAAGTCTTTCCATCTTCTAGTGTCGTCTTCAATTTCTTTCTTAAGTGTTGTGAAGTTTTCATTTTATAGGTCTTTCAGTTCCATGGTTAGATTTATTCCTAGATATTTATTTGTTTTGAGGCTTGTTTGTTTGTGAATGGGATTATTGTTTTGATTTCTTTCTCTTGAAGTTCATTGTTGGTGAAGAAATGCTACTGATTTTTTGAATATTGAGCTAGGGTTTTAACTCAGTTGGTAGAGTGCTGTTCCACACTCTCTGAGAACCTGGGTTCAATCCCTAGCACTGCAAAAATGGGAGAAGGATGTGGCTATCCACTCCCAAAGCAATCCTAAAACAGTCAACCATTGAAAACCCTATAAGCGTTGCTGTGAGTCAGATCAAACTCAGTGGCATCTAACATCAACAACAATTTTGCTGAAAGTACTCATCAAATATATGAGCTTTCTGGTGGAGTCTTTTAGAGTCTTTTAAGTATAAGATCATGTCATCTGAAAATAGGAATAATTTGCCTTCATTCCCCATTAGTATCCTATTTATTTCCTTCTCTTGCCTTTCTGCCCTGGCCAAACTTAATCACTATTTTGAGTAAGAGTGGGGAGGATGGGCATCATTGTCTTTTTCCTGATTTTATTTGTCTTATATAGATTTTATAATGTTGAGGAATGTTCCATTTCCAGTTTCTTTAGGGCTTTTATCAGGAAGGGATGTTGAACTTTGTTAAAGGCCTTTTTTTCCATCTATTAAGATGATGCTGTGGTTTCTGTCTCTGAGTCTATTTATGTGCTGAATTACAATTATTGATTTGTGTATATTGAATCAGTCTTGCATCTGTGGACTGAAACCTACTTGGTCATGGTATAAGATCTTTTTATATATTGTTTTTTTTTTTGGTTTGCAATTATTTTGTTGAGTTTTTTTGTCTATGTTCATCAGAGGAAGTGGTCTATAATTTTCTTTTTCTATTGTGTCCTTATCTGATTTGGGTATCAGGGTGATAAAGACTTCATAGAATGAGTTTGGGAGTATTTCTTCCTTCTGTTTTGTGGAATAGTTTAAGGAGGATAGGTATTAATTCTTCTTTAAAAGGCTTGGTAGAATTCTGCTGTGACCCTATCAGGACCTTGGCTTTTCTCTTGTTGGGAGATTCTTTATTACTGCCTCAATATCCTTACTTGTTCTGTTGTTGTTGTTGTTGTTGTTGTTGTTGTTAGGTGCCATCGAGTTGGTATCCAACTCATAGCGACCCTCTGTACAACAGGGGAAGCACTATTCTCAGTGCTTCTCTGCTGTTCATTGGGTTTTCAATTGCTGATTGTTTTTTGGGGAGTGGGTTGCTGGGTCCTTCTCCTAACTCTACAGCACCTGGTGTTCCCAGGTAGTCTCCCATCCAAGTACTGACCAGGCCTGGCCCTGCTTAGCTTCTGAGATCTAATGAGATTGGACACCACAGGGGTGTAGCTGCAGGCCTACTTGTTATTGTTGTTAGGTGGTTGTTAGGTGCAATGGAGTCATGCCCCACTCATAGCAACTCTCATAGGGTTTTCAATGGCTGGTTCTTTCGGGATTGCCTTGGGAGTGGATTGCCACATCCATCTCCCATTTTTGTGGTGCTGGGAATCCAACTTGGGACCTCAGAGACTACAGAGCATTGCTCTACCAACTGAGCTAAATCCCAGCCCTGCACTTGTTATAGATCTGTTAAATTATTTGTATCTTCCTGGTTTAATTTTGGTAGGTCATATTTATTAAGGGATTCATCTGTTTCTTTTGTGTTTTTCTTTTGGGACTACAAGTTCTCAAAGTAATCTCTGATGATTTTTTATATTTCATTGGTATCTGTTCTAATGATTCCTTTTTTAAACATTTCAGTCTTTCTTTTGGTCAGTTTGGCTAAGGGTTTGTCTATCTTATCTTTACAAAGAACCAGTTTTTCTTTTCCTGGACTTTTTGTATTCCTTTTGTTTCCAGTTCATTGATTTCTGTGCTGGTCTTAATTATTTCTTTATGTCTTCTGCTTTGGGGTATGATTTGTTGCTATTTTCCTAATGCCTTAAGGTGCATCATTAAGTTATTTAGTTGAACTTTCTTTGGTTTTTCAATATAATACTCATAGCTATAAATTTCTTTTGTCCAACTGCCTTTGCTGTATCTCAAAGGTTCTGGTAGGTTGTGTTTTATATTTTCATGTGATTCTAGGAATTTTAAAATTTTCTCCCTGATTTCTTTTGTGACCCCACTGATCATTCAAACCTGTTATTCAATCTCCATATATTTGTAATGTTTTTGTGGTTTCTCTTGCTATTGATCTCTAGTTTTATTCCATTGTGATCTTATAGGATACAAGGGATGATTTTGATTTTCTTGTATTTGCTGAGCTTTGTTTTGTGACCTAAAATATGATATATCTTAGAAAAAGTTCTATGTAGTGCTATTAAGTCCATTTGGTCTATGGTGTTATTTAACTGTTATAGTTTCTCTGTTGGTTTTTTATTTGGGTAATTTATTGATGAGAGCCATTGAAAACCCTATGAACAGCAAAGAAGCACTGACAATAGTGTTTTCCCTGTTGTACAGAGGGTCGCTATAAGTCGGATACTGACTCGACAGCACCTAACAACAACAACAACAACAACAACAACATTGATGAGAGTAGGGTTTTGAAGTCATCCGTTATTATTGTGTCAGGACCTATCTGTTCATTTATGGCCAGTAGTGTTTTTTGTTGTTGTTGTTGTTGTTATTGTTTTTGTTTTTAAAATTTAGGTGCACCATTGTTTGGTGCCTAAATATTTATAATTATTATGTCTTTTTGATTGGTTGTTCCTTTTATTATGTAATGCCTTCTTTTTTAATTTGGCAGTACTAGGGGGTTAAACCCAGGGTCTTGCACATACTTTGCAAGTGCTCTGCCACTAAGCTGTACACCCAGCCCCATTTTTATTTTTGAAATTGAGATAGGGTCTTGCTAAGTTACACACAGGCTGCTTTGGTATTGAACCTGTGATCCTCCTGCCTCTACCTCCCAAGTCACTGGAATTATAGTTGTGTGCCTTTATGACCTTTTTTTGACCTTTGGGGGCCAAAGTCTATGTTATCGAATATCAATATAGCTATCCCTCCTTTGGGTTATTTTTTTGGGGGGGGGTGGGATTCCCCATGCTTGATAAATTGTTTTCCATTCTTTCATTTTCAGTCTCTGTCCATCTTTTTCAGTGTATCTGTTGAAGGCAACATGTTGTTGAGGGGTTTTTTTGTTTTTTTTTGTTTGTTTGTTTGTTTTTGGGTTTTTTGCGGTATTGGAGTTTGAACCCAGGGCCTCGCACTTGTATCCTCTGCAAGCGCTGGACCACTGAGCTGCACCCCCTGCCCATTTATTTACTTTTTTGAGACAGGGTTTCCCCAAATTACACAGACTGTCTCTGATCTCGAATTTGTGATCCTCCTGCCTCTGCCTCCCAAGCCGCTAGGATTACAGGCATGCGCCACCACGCCCTGCTGAGTTTTTTTAATCCAGTCAGCTAGTTTGAGTCTTTTATGTGGAACATTAACATGATTTATATTTAGAGTTGTTATTGAGAGGCATTTGGTGTTTTGAGTGATTTTGTTGGTTATTTTCATAGTTTGATTGTTGACTGTTCTTTTCTTTGTGCTCTGGTTGTATTAGAGGTTTGCCAGTTTACTGTGTTGGGCATACTTATTTCTATTGTAGCTCTCATTTGTTCATATCTTCTCCTCATAGGATTTATTCTTTCCTGGGTTCTCATGCTTGTGTCTGTATTTCTTCTTCCTCTGTGATTTATTCTTTCCTGGGTTCTCATGTTTGTGTCTGCATTTCTTCTTCCACTGTGTGTAGGATTCCTTTCATTATCTTCTGAAATACTGGCTTACCTGTCATGAATTGATCAAGCTTGTGTTTGTCTTGGAATGTCTTTATTTCTCCATCAATTTTAAAGGATAGCTTTGATGTATATGTAATCTTGGTTGGAATTATTAACTTTGAGAGCTTGAAGTATGTCATTCTGTGCTTTCTTGGTTTAGAACTGCTGCTGAGAGGTTGCACATTATTCAGATGGGTTTGCCTTCGTGAGTTGTTTTTTTCTTGCAGCTTTTAAAATTGTTTCTTTACTTTCTAGTCTTAGCATTTTTAACTCTAATGTGCTGTGCAGAGGATCTTTTCTGGTCTTGTCTGTTAGGAGTTCTAAATGCTGCTTGTATTTGAGTGTGTAGATTTTCCCTTAGGGTTGGGAAGTTTTCTGCTATACTTCATTGAGTAGGTTTTATATGCTTTTGGTTTTAATCTTACTCCTTCTTCTACCCCACAGATTGTTAGGTTTAGTCTCTTCATCATGTCCCACAGTTCTTGAAAGTTCTGTTCATATTCATTTATTTTCTTTTTTGTATTTATATCTTGTAGTATGTTCTCCACCTTGTCTCCCATCCCAGATATTCTTTCTTCTGTTTGATCTGTTTTGCTGGTGTTACTTTCCACTGTATTTATTGTGTTTTTCATTTCCAACATTTCCATTTTTTTTCATAATTTCAATTTCCTTGCTGAATTTCTCACCCAGAACTTGGACTGACTTTCCTAATACATTCATTTGCTTCATTGTATCTTATTTGATGTCATTAATCATTTTTATGAACAAACTTTTGAATTATTTGGCATTTCAGCTATTTCATGTCTTTGACTTTATTTGTTGGGGAGTTACAATTTTTCGGAGAAGTCCCAGTATCCTGCTTTTTCATGTTTGTTAGGTATCTTTGCTGTGATTTGCTCATCTGTTGAGGTAGAAGTTTCTTCAGGATTTATTTGGGAGTTGTCTTTATTACCAGCTCTCTCTTGAGTGCTCAGTTCCTCGTGCTCCCTGCGACATTCAAAAGCAAACATCTGTTACAGTAGCATCACTGAGCCAAACCACATATATAATTACTGTATGATTAAAATTGTTTTGTGGTAACTAGTATATTACCAATGAATTTATGAAGGAGGATAACTTTAATAATATAGTGTTCTGAGATGAGAAGTGTTAAGGGTGGAGGTAAAAGTTGTTGATGTGTAAAATGACAGAATGTAATAGAGAAAAGGGAGGAAGAAATAAGTACATGGATTGAGTGAGACAAGGATAAGATGATGGAGGAATAGAGAGGACTGTTAGGTAGAGAGGGAGGAGGGAGCAAGGTGTTTTAAATCTTCTATTACTCAATAAAGAACAAAGCTTATGAATAATAAAATTAGTTTAAGTTTGGACCAGGGTAACAACTGACAATATTAAACCTTGTTGGTGGGGCCAGGTTAGGGGCATGAGTACCAAGCACAAATATTGGAGCAAGTAATGGACTGGGTCCTTGAGTTTCATAGTCTTGTCAGGGTCTCCTGCTAGCTACATTGCCCAGGCCAGGAGTCTTGTTCAGCAGCTCAGTTGTACAGGTGGCTGTTTCTATCTGCACCAGATAGGGAGCATCAAGTCACAATGCCACAGTTTGGCCAGGTGCAATGTCTGTAGCCCACCCAGGTCTGGAGTTTGTTCAACAGCTTAATTGTGTAGGTGGCTGTGTCTGTGCCAGAGGGAGAGCAACAAGCCCTTGATGCCACAGTTCTACCAGCTCAGTGTCTTCATACTGCCTAGGTTCAGAGTCTCATTCAGCAGCTAGGTTGACAGGGTGGCTTCATCTGTGCCAGAGGTGGGACGACAAGTCCCAGTGCTATGGATCTGCCAGACAGTGTCTCTAGCCATGGCACACAGAGATCAATTTGTGATTGAGTTGTTTGGGAGGTTCATGTGTCGAAGAGTACTGACCATGGCTTACCCATCTGACTGGGGTCCTCGGCATGGCAAGCTGTTTACGTGGTTGTTGGGCCTCT
Organism: Pedetes capensis; assembly: GCA_007922755.1. NCBI lineage: Eukaryota > Metazoa > Chordata > Mammalia > Rodentia > Pedetidae > Pedetes > Pedetes capensis. The sequence continues at coordinate 20,463 of VMDO01025130.1, read as the reverse complement.
CTGAGTGTGGTTTGGGAATCTGTCTGGGCACTGTGCTTCCACACAGCGCCACCAGTTCAGGGAGCAAGTGAGACTGTTTTTGGTTTCCCCAGAGTCCCACAATTGCCCCATGCATCTGTCTTGCACCCAGGTGCTATGTTGATGCATTACCAGCGTCTCTGTAAGGTGATTTGTCTTTGTTTACTACTGAACTGCTTAGTGGAGTTAGGGGTATCTGATTTACCTTTTGGGTGATGCTTCTCTTCCCGTGCCAGGACGCTATGTGGCTGAGTCTATCCTGCTGGCTCCTTACTATTGCGTGGATTTTCTGTTTTCTGTGTATTGGGACTATCCTGTTACCTTCTTTATGATTTCTATACTTTTCCTGTTTTTCTCTGTTTGGTATAAAGTCTATGCTTTCCTATCTTGCCTCCTTGGTTTCACCGTGTCACTCAGAGGCTACTTCTAATCTGTCGTCTAGTTAAGTGGGGAGGTTAAGTCCAGTCTTCTATTTCACCTTATCTCAGAGTAGAAGTTTTTTGGCAGTAGACAATAAATGAGTAAAATATTAGCAGATATATCAGGTGACTCTAAGAACTCTGGGGAAGCCTGAGCGAGGAAAAGAGATTAAGAGGATTATAGTTTTAAATAAGATAGTGAGAGAAGGACCTGACTGAGAAATGGACTCTTCTCATTATCTTTAGCTGTATAACAATCCATCTTCAAATCTAGTGACTTGCTCACAGATGTGAAGTTTAGGCAGGGAATGCTGTGGTAGCTTGTTTCTGTTCTGCTAGATGTTACGTGGGGGCAGTTAAAAGGCTAGGGGCAGAAATCACCTGAAGGCTTCCTCACTCTGATGTACGGGTGATAGGTGCTGGTTGTCAGCTGGGATCTCCTTGGGGCTGTGGCTGACACATCTACACATTGCCTTTCTATTCTTCTGCTTGGCTTCCTTACAACACAGTATCTGTATTGTAAGGCAAGCATCTGAGAGCTAGCCAGTAGTGGAGTGCCTTTTCTAACCCAGCAATGGAAGTCATGTTGTGTATCACAAAGGGTCACTAAAACTGACCCATATAAAAGGGACTGGATTTATACTCCTACTTTTACTGGGAGTCATGTCAAAGAATTTGAGGAATGTTTTAGAGCCACCCCAGTGATGTTTCAGCCAAGGAGATGAGGCTGTCCAGGGGGGAAGTGATCCCAGTACATTGTATGGAAATGCAAAGACCATGAGGTTAATGGATGCCTGATAGTTATTTATGGTTTAGTTCCCACAGTACAATGTTACCTCCTTGAGGATAAGGACTTTATTCATTGCTATGTTCTAAACACCTAAAATAATTTTGACAGTTTATTGCAGTTCTTTACTATTTTGTGAGTCAACACTCCATATAAAAAATCTTAAATATGAGTACATAATCTTTGATATTAATAATTCTTTGGGAAGTTGTCCTAAGGAAAACATATAGACAAAATAATGTTGCAGTGAAAATTTAAAGGTGCTTAAATGGCCATTAATAGCAGATTAGTTAAACAACTTATGCTTTGTCTGTAATGGAACACTGCAGTTTTTAAATTAAATCTTTTGGCACAGAAAGGTGAATGTTAAGGGCCAAGGAAACAAAATTCAAATCATGCTGTATAGAAACGATCCTGTTTGGTTAGAAATCAACAATCTCTGTATAATAAATATGTGTAGAATGGAGAAGTTTCCAGTAGATGTATATTAAACTGTTAATTGCGCTAGAGATTATTTTAGAGTTACTTTTCAAAAACTATATATTGCTACTTGAATTATATTTCTTTTCTTTCTTTCTTTCCTCTCTGTCTCTCTGTCTCTCTCTCTCTCTCTCTCTCTCTCTCTTTCTTTCTTTCTTTCCGTTTTTTTTTTTTTTTTTTTGCAATACTGGGGATTGAACCCAGGGCCTCATGCTTGCATGCTTTGCAGGTGCTATACCACTGAGCTATACCCTCAGCCCATTTTTTACTCTTTGAGATGGGGGTCTTGCTAAATTACTCAGACTGCCTCTGGTCTCTAATTTGTGATCCTCTTGCAAACTTGTAATCCTCCTGCCTTTGTCTCCCGAGTCCCTGGGATTACAGGCATGTGCCACTGTTCCGGACTTAGAATTATATTTCTATTGCAAAAGCAAACTTACCTTTTAAAGCAATATGTTTGCTTTGTATTAACTAAAGAAGGAGGAGAAAAATAAGTACTGAGAAAGCTTTGATGTAAAACTAAGATTTTTAAAACAACACTCTGTTTTTTGTTTGTTTGGTTTGGTTTTCGTTTTTTTTTTTCCATACTGTGGGTTGAACCTAGGGCCTACCACTGAACTGCAACCCCTGTACTTTTCTTATTTTTTATTTTGAGACAGGTTCTAGCTAAGTTGAGCAAACTGTCTCTGGCATTCAACCTGCAGTCCTCCTGCCTCAGCCTCTCAAGTTGCTGGGAGTTGCTGAGAATTGTTGGGATTACCTGCATGGGCCCCTGTGCCATGCTAGAGATTCTTTTTTATATGTTTATTTTCTTAATTGTTAAAGAAGCGTGTCTTATAATAAGAAAGAAGTTTATATTAAAGCTACTTCTCTTTGTTAAGATGTGCTTGTTTTCCGCATTAGTCTTATTCTGTGTCCTTATACCGTAGTTTTTAGTAACTATGCAAGAGTAAATGAGGCCTAAGGTACAAACTACAAAAATAACATAAATGTCTTTATGTTAATTGCTCTCACTTCACTGTCTTCTCCTTTTATTTATAGAAATAATTTTTAATTTGTTTTGTTCTTATATGCCATAGGATCTGTTTTGGAGATGCAGACAAAATATCTTTGATGAAATGAAGAAAAAATTTTTACAGGTAGTCTGCTGATGTAATTGTCTTAGTGTGATAATCAGCAGAGCAAGTAACAGCATGTTAGTATTTTTATTTGATAACAAGGCATGTCTTAAGTTTTATGCTTGTTTGGCTATTTTACTTTTGTATTAATTTTAATAATACCAATGTCATCATAAGTGAATTTTATGTCTGATGATCCTTTGTTTCTAGCAAGTGAATGAGGGAAGAAGACTGATACAAAAGCCATAAAACTCTTTGTTTTGCTTTTGGATATAGAATTTGGCTATTTTTTGCAAGTATATTTATTTTCTGTAGTGTTAGGAATTAAGTAATTTAATAATTTACATTGTTACAAACCAGAAATCTTATACGAAATCTTATCTATTACCTTACTGTTTGTGTACATTGCAAACCAAAACTTCCCTGTGGTATAGTACTTGATGGTACAGCACTTCATTCTGACCTTTATTTCATACTGCATTTACCTTGGGTGCCATTAATGCTAAGTTCTTTTCTTTGGGGTCTTTCTTTAATGTCTTTTATGCTCCCCAAGTATGACAAGAAACTACTTAGTAAAAGATCACATAAATAACATCAGAGTTTAGAGTTTAGAATGATGTGAAAGAATGATCTTAAAAATATTTTTTCTTTTTTTCCATGTAAGTTAGGACTTCCATCAGTAGCCCAAAACTTGTGACTTTTTAAAATAGAGAGTAAAAAGCTTTATGTCTAGCATCAAAAGAAAGTGGAAGGAATATATAAAGTCATTATACCAAAAAGAATTTGTGGATGATCAACCATTTTAAGAGGTTGCATAAGATCAGGAACTAATGGTACTGATGGCAGAAGTGGAAGCTGCCTTGAAGGAATTGGCAAGACATAAGGCTCCAAGAATTGATGAAATACCAATTGAGATGTTTCAACAAACAGATGCAGCACCGGAGGTGTTCACTTGTTTATGCCAAGAGATTTGGAAAATAGCTACTTGCCTAAGTGACTGGAAGAGATCCATATTTATGCCTATTTCCAGGAAAGGGGATCCAACTGAATGTGGAAACTATCAAATGGTATCATTAATATCTTATACAAGTAAAATTTTGCTAACAATCATTCAAAACCTACTGCAGCAGTATATTACCAGGGAACTGCTGGAAAATCAAGCCAGAAATAGAAGAGGCACGGAACCAGGGACATCATTGCTGATGTCAGATGGATATTAGCCATAAGCAGAAAGTACCAGAAAGATGTCTATCTATGTTTCATTGACTATGCAAAGGCATTTGACTGTGTGGATCACAATAAATTATGGGTAGTATTGCAAAGAATGGGAATGCCAGAGCACTTAATTGTACTCATGAAGAATCCATACATGGCCCAGGAGGCAGTCGTTCAAACAGAACAAGGAAACATTGCTGGGTTTAAAGTCAGGAAAGGTGTGCATCAGGACTGTATCCTTTCACCATACCTCCTCTGTCTCTGTGCTGAGCAAATAATCCAAGAAGCTGGACTTTATGAAGAATGTGGCATATGGAAGACATTAACAACATACATTATGCAGATGACACAACTCTGCTTGCTGAAAGTGAAGAGGATTTAAAACGTTTACTGATGAAGATTATAGAACACAGCCTTCAGTATAGATTGCACTTCAACATCAAAAAAACAAGAGTCTTTACAACTGAGTCAGTACGCAACTTCATGATAAATGGAGAAAAGATTGAGGTTGTCCAAGACTTTACTTTACTTGGTTCTACAATCAACACCCACGGAAGCAGCAGACAAGAAATCAAAAGACACATTGCACTGGGAAAAGCTGTTGTAAAAGACTTCTTTAAAGTGTTGAAAAGTAAACATGTTACATTTGAAGAGGAAGGCGTACCTAACTCATGCCATGGTATTTTCAGTCATATCATGCTGTGAAAGCTGGACTTTGAATAAGGGAGACAGGAGAAGAATTGATGCTTTTGAGTTAATGGTGCTGGAGACGACTATTGCACATACCATGGACTGACAAAAGAACCAACAGATCTGTCCTAGAAGAAGTGCAACCAGCGTGCTCCTTGGAAGCAAGGATGGCTAGACTGCATTTGATGTATTTTGGACAGGTAGTCAGGAGAGAACAATCCCTGGAGAAGGATATCATGTTTGGGAGAATGGCGGGTCAACAAAAAAAAGGAAGACCCTTAGCTAGATGGATTGACACAGTGTTTGCAGCAATGGTCTTAAACATAAAAAATATTGTTTGCCCAGCACAGTGTCAGAGAGGGTTTCGTTCGTTGTAAATAGTGTCACTATGAGTCAGATTCGATGACACCTAAAAACAATAACTCATCTAAGGTATAAATGCACAGTCTGAATGAGGCTGATGAATTTTGTAAATTTCAGTCAGCAAAAATATGCATATCATCAATTATTTTTATAATCTGTATTAATATATTAGCCATGAACAATGGATACCCAGAAGAGTAATGCTCCAAGGCTTAATTTCTCAGCTCACAGCAGCTTCTGTACTAAGTAGAGAAAATGGACTTGTATGTATCTGCTTGTGAACTGGCAACCATAATGTTATTCTAATACCCTGAAAGAAAGTCTTGAAACCAAATGGGTTGTCTGTTGAATGAAGAGGTAAAGAGGTCCCTTCATAATATTTTAATTCTCTATTCTTTTTTCTATTTTTTATCCCAGAAAAGTGTAATGTTGAAGTATAATATTAGTGTGACTTTTCTGTAAATAGTTTTAATTTTATGTGATTTATACTTTTTTTATACTTGGCTAGATTTTTGTGTAGAAATTTTGTACCCTTGCTCATCTAGGCTAGGGTTCAGCTTGGTTGGTAGAGTCCATGCTCTGTCTGCTCCAAGGCCCTGGGTTCAATCTCCTGCACTGAAAAAATTGGGAGAAGGACCTGGCAGGCAACTCCTGAAACAATCAGCCACTGACAACCCTGTGGATAGCAGAGAAGCACTATCAAATATAGTGCTGCTTTCGTTCTGTTGTACATAGAGGCGCTATGAGTCAGACCTGACTCCATGGTACCTAACAGCAACAACAATAGCTCATTTAAGGTATATCAGGTGTTTTCCTAAATGGAACATGCTTTTTAGGCTTTTCTAAAACTTCACTCTTGTTTTCTCTTAAATCACATAAAATTAAAACTACAGAAAAGTTACTTTGAATTCATAGAACTCATTTAACAAAAAAATTTTTTTTGCTTATTTCCTAAATTATGATATACACTCAAGTGTCTTTTCTTAGTTGATTATAGTCCTTAAGTGGACCTTTCCCCCTATTACCAACACCAATATCATCTCATCCTTCCTGACTAGAATTTGCATGTGCTCAACTGTATTTTGCTAGTTTTGTTGTTGTTTTTGTTGTTGGTGGTGGTTGGGATGTTTGTTGTTGTTTTTGTTTTATCTACTACTATGTAACAGTCTACCCTAAAATTTTGCTGCTTAGCAGAACAATTAGTTTATTTACTCACAATTCTGTGGGATGGGATTTGGGCAAGGACTCAGCTATTTACTTCTGTTCCATCCATGTGGCATTGTTACTTGGCTCTATTCAGCTGGTGGCTGGCTTTGGATGGAATGTCCAAGAAGGCTTTTCTTATATGTCAGATACCTTAGTGCTTCCACTAAGTGGCCACTTTCATTCTATGTAGATTGCTAGGACTTCCTAATACCATGTTGATCCCAGGGTAATTGGATTTATTATATGCCAGCTGGTTTATAAGAGGGAAGATTCTAAGAGTTACAAAAGCTGAAGCTGCTAGTTTCTTAAGGCCCTGCCTTAAGTTACACAGTATCATTCTATGACATTCTGTTGGTCTTAGTTGGTGGTATGGCTATCCCTGATTCATGGAAAGAGGGAAAAGGAAAAGTGGAAAAAATAGCAAAGAATTTTTAGCCACTTAAAATTCATCTGAAGCTGATATTGTTTTTTTCTTTGGGTGTAAGTCAAGGGTAGAGGTTCAAAGAAATTAAGGTAGTTCCCCTATTTTCCTAATTCTAAAAAATATTCTTTACATTTAAATGTTTTGGAAACTACATATTTATATTATAGAAGTATTTTTTTCTCTTGAACAGCTGTTATAAAGTTATTGGCATACATTATTTATGTCTTAAAATGGGGGGAAAAAGTTTTCTTATTAGTTCCTAAATTGGAGATGAAAAAGGAGAAAATTTCACTTCAGTGTGACTAGTGTGATTGCAAAAGTTAGATGAAATCTATGTATAGTAGCCACATTTTAGATTAAATTATAGTTAAAGAATGGGACAGAAAGTTGGGTATAAAGTAATGGTTTACAAGTGGGTATCCTAGATCTTTAAAGAGGAGCGTTTCATTTGTTTAAATTATACTAGAATTGGATTCCAGAATAAAATGTAATTGGCCTAGAAGTTCTACATGTAGAAAGTTTTAAAAAAACAAAATAGATGCAAAGTTTTATATAGGTGTTGATTGCAGAACTCTTTTTAAAAGTGTAGTAAAGTCTAGTCTAAGAGCCATTGAAAATAGACCTGTTGTTGGGTGCCATTGAGTTGGATCCAACTCATGGGCAACCCTATGTACAACAGAACAAAACAGTCTCCAGCACTGGGCAACAATGCACATTATCTTTTTATGTTTGAGCCCATTGTTACAGACACTGTATTTCTTGTCATTTTGAGTCATGCCACATCAGCAAAAGGAGGTTCCAGGGACTTTACTCCATATCTGTCATTAAGATCGACTCTGCTTTGAGGAGGCAGCTCTTCCCCAGTGGTTTCTGGAATGCCTTTCAGTCTGGGGGTGGGGGTGCTCATTTTCCAGCATTATACTTTTTGAAAACCGTACCAATAGCAGAGAAGCACTGACATAGTGCAGGGCATGGCACAGGGTTGGGGAGTGTTTCATTCTGTTGTATGTAAGGTTACTGAGTTGGGCCTGACTTGGTGGCAATTAACAACAAATAAACCAACATATTTGACAATGTTTCCCTGATAGTCATAGGGTTTTTAGTGGCTAATTGTTTCTGGAGTAGGATGCAGGGTCCTTCTCTCTAATCTGTCTTAGTCTGGAAGCTCAGCTGAAACTTGCCCACCGTGGGTGGCCTTGCAGGTATCTGAGATACCTGTGGCATAGCTTTCAGCATCATAGCAACACACAAGTCCCCACAGGACAACAGGCTGACAGACACATGGGAGAAAATAGACTGAAGTAAATTATTATTCCATGAATTAAACAATACTATTAATTTGTTAAAATGATAAATTAGAGCTTGACAGAAGAAAATTGCATGATATAAGAAAGAAGTTGCAAAACAGCATGCATATTCTAATTCAGTTTTGTGTCTGAGAAACTTGCATGTGTATGTTTGTGTGTGTGTATGTAGGAAAAATTTGAAAGGATATATAACAAAATGTTAATAGTTACGTCTTGAGTTATGAAATTACAGGTGATGTCCATATTTTTACAGCCTTTCTATAAAGAAAGACTGAACATAATTATATGTGCCAAAAGAAAGCTGTTGTTAGTAAAAAGAGCAAAAGGAACACTTGAGATTACATTTTGTGTTTATCATAGCATACTTAGTCTTCAGATTAGATTATGTTGGGGGGGGTAACTTACTCATTTGTTTAGGTAGAAGGAGAGGAATCTGCAGTGCTTAGACTCTGCACTCATATATTTAGGGAAAGAACCAGGAACAGGTGATGTTGAGCCATATGATGTTGCTACTGTTACGTATATTGGTATATAGTAGTTTGATTTCCAAATTCTTAGGTAAGGTCTTCCTTGGACCATCAACTCCAACCTATCTGAAGCTTTAACATTGGGTTACTTGCCAGGCACAATGACTTGGGAGGCAGAGGCAGGAGGATTGTGAGTTTGCAGCCAGAGGCAGCCTGTATAATTGAGTGAGATCCTGCTCGAAATTTAAAAAAATATAAAAAATAAACTAAAAAGTAGGCTGGGTGTGCATCCCAATGATAGAGCACTTGCAAAGTATGTGCAAGGCTGTGGGTTCAATCCTTAAGTATCATAAGTACCCCTAAGTAAATGAATGAATAAATAAATAAACAAGCAAAATAAAAACTGCCCATCTGGTTACTGCAGTATTTTATACCAAGAACACTTGAGTCATTCAAACCTAAGTACTATTGGAACTCTAAAAGTGGATTGTTGGTAGTTGAAATTCTTTTGAGTTTGTTACCCTTTTATTGTAGACCAGAGTCTTTTAACAAAGTCCGCTTTTTTGTTTCTTAGTTTAGAATTCAAATGTATAGCATAATCCATTATGTGTCTTAGTATACATCTTAAATATATAAGTGAAGGCTTTTTCCTTTTCCAGAAGTATATTAGTAATATATTTTTTGCTATCTTTTTTATTTTGCACTAATGTATTTCTTGTTTTCATTTTTAAATGAGTTATTGTTAGTAATTAAGTATTTTGATTTGTCTGAAATGTAATGCTAGCCAATCTGTTTTAAATACACTTTTATAGCCACTTATATCCTTATGTTCTTAACCAATGGGATTAATCTTACGTGATCCCTTGCAAACCCCACATTATATATCGCAGAAGCAAACTGGCACCAGGCAAGGTGGCACACATCTGTAATCCCAAGGATTTGGGAGACTGAGACAGGAGGATTGCAAGTTGAAGGCCTGGGGCAGCCTGTGTAACTGAGGGAGACCTTGTCTCAAGATAAAAAATAAGAAGGGAGAATTAGAGGTGGAGCTCGGTGATAGAGTGCTTGTAAAGTCTGTGTAAGGTCCTGGGTTCAATGGCCTGGAACTGTAAAAATCAATCAATTAATTCAATAAAAAAGTTCTTATTTGACTAGCTAGACAAACTAAAAATGTTGTGAATATCCTCTTTCAGTACTAGTAAATAGTAATTTCTTTCTTTCTTTCTTTTTTTTTTTTTTTTGCAGTACTGAGGGGTTGAACCCAGGGCATCACACATGCTTTGCAAGTGCTCTGCCACTGAGCTGCACCCCCGGTCCATTTTTCATTTTCTTTATTTTTTAAATTGAGACAGGATCTTGATAAGTTATACAGGCTACCTCTGGCCTCAAACTTGGAATCCTCCTGCTTCCACCTTCTGAGTCACTGGGATTATAGGCATGAGCCACTGTGCCTAGATGATACTATTCATTCTTATTTAAAAATGGATGGTATATAAGCAACAAAAGGTTGGTGCTGATTTTTGTCACAAGAAAGAAGGAAAGAAATAAATTCTTGGGGTTTGGGTTGTAGTTCAGTGGCAGGTGCTTGGCTTGCATGCATGAGGCCCTGGGTTTCATTCCCAGTATCACAAAAGAAAGAGAAAGAAATGAAGGAAAAGGAAGGAATCAATTCTTTTATCAGCACCAGTGTGTGCATATAAGCTTCCTGAATAGTTTATTATGGGGATAGTTACAGGTCCCCCAGGTGAATGACGTTATATCTGGGCTTTAGGGAAAGGAGAAAATTTATACCATAAATACGCATATTAGAAATACTGTTCTAGACTGGAGGAATATAAGATTGAAAAAGTAAGTTTCTCAGGAACTTGTTGCCATAATTTTGGTGTAAGATATTTTGATTGTTGTACGTGGGAATAAAGAGAGGTGCAAGGGATATCAAGAAGGTAGAACTGATAGCATTTGGTGGTAGTGTCGGGTGAAGAGACATGAGATTGGAAGATGCTCAGCTGAGTTCTCTGGTTTCAGTAGCTAGGTAGCCGATGGCCTGTTCATTGAGGTGACCATTAAAGGAGAGGGAGGGAAAGAAAGTCCTATTCAGATGTCACAGGTAGCCTGTGGAAAAGTGGAAGAGAAGAGCAATGTGTTTCAAGAACTTAAAGGAGGGCATAGCTTCTTCGAGAAAGTTTCCTTTTAACAACTTTTATATCAGTAATTACTGATGAAAAAGAAGGAAGGAGAATTTGTAATCCAGATTCCAGATTTGTAGTTGAAAGACATTGTTATCCTTATTTTTTCCTCCCTTTATTCCTGATCTGTTTAGATAAGCTTATCAACTCCCAACACATTAATAAAGGGGGTTTTTCAACATCTCTCTAGACTATGGCTACAGCACCATAAAAGTCAGGAGACCTCTTTGACTGTGTCCCTTAGTAATTGGTTTTGTAATCTTTAGACAATCCTCACTGCATTTCTGTACAATTATTTTTCTGTTTCTTCAGGAGAACCAGAAGTACTTGGTTTGACTGTGTTAGTATGGTAATAAGACATTTTTAGGTATCAGATTTTGTAATTTTTGACTTAAAATCTTAATGGTTTATTGCTGTAAAAGGTGAGAGCAGATATCCACAGGAATGAATGTTGATTCTGAAATATGCTCCAAATTTCCAAAAGCAACTTATATGGTGCTTGTATGTTTGATATATCCATTGGAGTACATTTCAGACATAATAAAATACTACTAGCACAGAGAAAATGGTATTTTTATGGGGTTTCTTACATCTGATCATAAAATCTAATTTTTAAATTATAGTTGTATTTTCCTTTAAAATTAAATAATATTAAAAGTAATGTGTGTTTTTCAATTTCAGATAGAAAATGCTGCTGAAGAACCTAGAGTCTTATGTATAATACAAGATACTACTAACTCAAAAACAGTGAATGAACGGATCACTTTAAATTTACCAGCATCTACTCCAGTCAGAAAGCTCTTTGAAGATGTAGCCAACAAAGTAGGCTACATAAATGGCACGTTTGATTTGACATGGGGAAATGGAACCAATACTGCTGATATGGTAAAGCCCTAGCCTTAAAGCATCTTCTCTTAAGCTACTAATAAAGTTATGGTAGTTGTTGTTATTGTTGTTACCACTAATGATTATATTACAGCCTGGACAAATCTTTTATATCATAAGCAAAAGTATAACAGCTGCAGTAAGATCCTGTGTGCAACTCAATAACTGGATCCCTTTTCTTCCTTTTGCCTTCATTCTGGATTCAACATTTGTTGTCCTAAACATTGCATAATGTCATGTCATCAGTTTTTTCATTCATGAAAGGTGACTATCATAATATTGTGTGAACTAAAGAAAATTTGAAATGTTTACTGAGTGGAATGATGTTCATTTTATGTCTTTGAATGGAAAGAACATATGAAATCATGAGTTTTATGGTCTGATTTTTTTAAATAAAAGTAAAAATATATAGAGAAAAAGAAAGAAATGGAGCTGAGCACCATGGTGCATGCCTGCAATTCCAGTGACTTAGGAAACTAAGGCAGGAGGATCTTAAGTTCAAGGCTAGAGGTGGCCTATGCAATATAGCAAGACCCTGTCTCAAAATAAAAAAAGTAAAAATGGGGCTGGAGATATGACTCAATGGTAGAGATCCTAGGTTCAGTCTCCTAGTACTGGAGGGAAAAAAAAAAAAAAGAAAAAGAAAAAAATGGGAGATCGATGTTCTAACATTATCTTTAGGTGACCTTTATTTTTTATTGATGTATCTGTATGTATTTCTATTTTTTTTCCTTTTATCTATTTATTTTCCTGTGTATGAATATGTATAGCTTTTACTTTTAACTCTCAAGCTAAAAAAAAAAATTTTTTTCCCCCCGATACTATAGGTTGAACTCAGGGCCTCACACATGCTAGGTATGCATTCTACCACTGAGCCACACAACCCAGCCCTTTTTTTGTTTTTTATTTTTGAGACTGTGTTTGCTAAGTTGCACAGACTGCCACTCTCCTAGATCCTGCAATCCTCCTGCCTCAGCCTCCCATGTAGGTGGGATTACAAGCATGTACCACCATGCTGCCTGGCTCAAAAATATTTTGTAATGGCTACAGTCTCCTTAAATATCTTTGAGGGTATATTCCCTTCTTTCCGTCTTCTGCTTATTCTGTTTACTGTTTCCTTAATTATTTATCCTTTATTGTATTTAGTTTCTTTCTTTCATAATACAGCATTTCCTCAAGTATTTTGTGATTCTTGCTTTCTACTTATTTTGTATTTGAAAACCTTTAACTTTTCTGTGGATGCTGATTAAATTTACCACATTCAGTTTCCAGGTTTTGTGAGGAAGAGGTGAGACATGCTGCTGGGCATGGTTTGTTTATAACTGGTCCTAGAATCAGCTAGTGTCTTGACTGTGGGGTTGAGGGATGATTAGTACCTAACTGTTGGATAATACTGTTCTGCGTTTTTGGCCACAGTGCCCATACTTTACTCTGGCAGGGAGCAGGTACTAGTATCTACTGCTTAGTCCATGGAGGAAAAGAAAAGAGACCAAACTGATCTGAATGCCTTTCCCACTTGCTCACTTCCATGATTCCTTGGTCTCTACTTCTTGACCTTAGGCCAGAGTTCTCTAGCACCTTTATCTCTACCATAGGCTCCTCCTGTGAACATTTGGAGCTGTGATTTCCCCTAGGTTTGCTTTTCCATAAACTCCATTTGCTTTCTATTTTGTAATTTCTCAGAATTTCTGGTTTGTTAAGGGTATTCTTTGTGACTGCACTGGTGCCAGATTTTTCTTTAAAAACTATTTTTTGACATTTCATGGAGTTTAGAAAAGGATTATTTGATAGACATATGTAGGTCACCATTTGTTCCAGTCCTGTATTAAATTTTACTATGAAAATAAACAAGCATAACTACTAAAAACAAAATCCTGGGAACTTTTGGTAGACATATTTTCTTGGACCTCTTTTATAAGGAAACTAATCCTATTCATGGGGCTCTACCTTCAAGGCCTCCGAAAGGTCCCCCTCTTAATATGTCACAGTGGGGATTAAGTTTTAGCATATGAATTTTGGAGAGACACATCCATTTAGATCATAGCAAAGACATTGATCAGTTTTGCTTGGGAGAATGGCAATGAAAACTCTTCAACTGGATCTCATCTACATTATTAGAATTGTATTCAAAATAGTCTTTTTTGTTTATTATCTCAGTTCATTTTTATTCTGCATACCACTGTGAGAAGAATCTCTGGTCATCTTAAATCACAGCACTCATGTTACTCTCTTTTTCAGGTACTTTCAATCACTGCTCACTGCTTACTCCTTAAAAATCAGATTCCCTGGGTTAGCATTCAAGACAAGCCACAGTTGTTTTTTTAAGTCTGTAATCTTCACTGCCTGATGTTGGACTGATTTATTTTTTAACACAAATTTCCATATTTTAACCTCTCTATATTTTTGCTTATATTGCCCTCTCTACTATATGCTATTGTTGCTCTAAGCTTTCCATGAAAATGCCTTTATGCAAAACTGTATGCATATTCCCTATCCTATGATATTTAGAGGGCATAGTTTTAATTGACTCTACAGAAGAATCAAAGATGTTTGATGTTGACTGATTCACCTTTGTTGTTGTTGTTGTTGTCAGGTGCCATCAAGTCGGTATCTGACTCATAGCGACCCTGTGTACAACAGGGGAAACACTATTGTCAGTGCTTCTCTGCTGTTCATAGGGTTTTCAATGGCAGATTGTTTTTTGAGAGGGGGTTGCCAGGTCCTTCTCCCAAGCCTACAGCTTCTGGTGTTCCCAGGCGGTCTCCCATCCAGGTACTAACCAGGCCCCATCCTGCTTAGCTTCCGAGATCTGATGGGATCGGATGCCACAGGGCTATGGCTGCAGGCGATTTACCTTTATTTTTATTCATTTATTTCTGCTGTATTGGGGGGGGTTGAACCCAGGGCCTTGTGCATGCCAGGCAAGTGCTCCACCACTGAGCTGTATCCCCAACCCCTTTTTTATTTCTTATTTTGAGATAAAGCCTACCACCCTACCACTGAGGCATTGGATCCCATCAGATCTCAGAAGCTAAGCAGGGTCAGGTCTGGTTAGTACTTGGATGGGAGACCTCCTGGGAACACCAGGTGCTGTAGGCTTGGGAGGACCCCATAACCTACTCCCCAAAAAACAAACAAACAAGACAAAATAAGAAAAACCAATCAGCCATTGATAATCCTATGAATAGCAGAGAAGCATGACAATAGTGTTTTCATCTGTTGTACAAAGGGTTGCTATGAGTTGATACCAACTTAGCTGGTACCCAACAACAACAACAATTTTGAGGTGGGATCTTGCTAAATTGTGCAGGCTGCCTCTGGCCTCGAAGTCTTGATCCTCCTGCCTCAGCCTTGTGAGTCATTTGATTACAAGTGTGTGCCACCGGGCCCGGCTCTAATTTGCCTTTAAAAATCATGATATTTTACGTTTTATTCTGTGTGATTTAAAAAATATATAAAACTAATATTTTAACATAGTTAATTTTTCTCCCTGAAATTGACCCTCTCCCCCCCCAAAAAAAGGTAGTCCAACAAGACATAGAAAGAAAATTCATGTTTAATTTGAAACTTTGAATACTCCCTGGTATATCACAATGTAACATTTAGTGTTGCCTTTTCTCTTTCACTTTAGAGCCTGTTCACCTTTTACCTTTAAGAAGCCTTACTTAAATGTTTCCTTATGCCACTTCAAATGCAGTTTCTTTCTCTTTGATTTCCTATGCACTTTTTATTCTGCCCTGCTACTTATTGTGCTCTCCTTTTATTTTAGTTGTTATTCATTTGTGGTTTTCCATTTGGTAGAGTAAGTATTTTGGCCAGTCAGCCATTCAAAATCTTAAATGAGTGGGACCCAACTCGACTGCACCTACCAACAAACAACAAGTATTTTGATGGAAGGAACCTTGCTGCTGCTGTTAGGTGCCGTTGAGTCATTCTGCCTCATAGTGACCCTCATAGGGTTTGCAATGGCTGATTGTTTTGGGGTTGCCTTGGGATTGGATTGCCACATTCTTCTCCCATTTTTGCAGTGCTAGGACTCAAGCTGAGGACCTCAGAGACTGCAGAGTGACGCTCTACCAACAGAGCTAAATCCCAGCCCAGCAGGAACCTTAGAGTATTAATTTTATATCCTCCATAGACAATCCTCCTAGGCATTATTATGTAAAAACTTCAGATAGCTCTATGCCTGGATTACCTATTTCTTTTTATTCACATATGGATGATTGCTCAATTTTTATATTTGTATTTGCTTACTGTATATTTTCTTAAGTATGGTTGCTTTCATCTGCTTCCTGCATAGTGCTGCATGGAGGCTGCTCTGAAAACCGAACCCCTTTTGCTGTCTACCAGCTGATATACACAGCTGGTATATATGGACACATTTATTGAGATAAAATCCCTATGTATTCCAGTTCTGTCATGTAATCTTTTATGTTCTCCCAGAGAATTTAAAAGGACCAGCAATACCTTTCCTTCTTCCATGTGATTCGTTGTAGCCTCAGGTTTTATATGTCCTATTGCTATCATGGATTTCAAGATACAAGCTGAAGTTAAGAGATATATAAGTTTGTTATTTTATGTTATTTTATATATACATATATAAATATATTATTTTATATATGTTTGTTAGATACATGTTTGTTATTTTACTTAACATATTTTGCACTATGTTCCTAGTATCGTTCTTAACTCTATACAGATAAAACCTCGCTTGATCCTTATGACTACTTTATGAGATACGCACTGTTATAACTTTATATTATAAATGAAGAAAATAAGCCATGGCAAAGTGAAATAACTTGCCAAAAGTCACCCAAGATAGTAGCTAGTAGAATCACTTACAGTTAATTTCTTTGTCTCTAATACCTGTGCTTTCATACAGTGTTAATTTCCTAAGAAATAAAGGCATTTCCATAAAGTTGAGCCCTTTTTTTTTCTTTTGGTACTGGGTGGTTGAATCCTGAGGTTTACACATA
Source organism: Pedetes capensis (assembly GCA_007922755.1). Classification (NCBI taxonomy): domain Eukaryota; kingdom Metazoa; phylum Chordata; class Mammalia; order Rodentia; family Pedetidae; genus Pedetes; species Pedetes capensis. Next base: position 3,922 of record VMDO01025130.1, on the reverse strand, counting down.
CTTTGTAAGTGCTTTACCACTGAGCTGCACCCCCAGCCCCCACTTTTTTTATTTTTATTTTGAGACAGGGTCTCACTAAGTTACACAGGCAGCCTCTTGCCTTGAGCTTGTGATCCTCCTATCTCAGCCCCCTGAGTTGCTGTGCATCACCGTGCCTGGCAGAATGAGTCTTTTTAAGGAAACATCACTTATGTTCTTAATTTAACAAAATAGTTTAGAAACAGAAGAATAGGATATTCATCCCTATTCCCTCATTTTTCTAAGTAATTATGGGGAGTATGTATAAGTAGTTTGGAGCATACAGGCTTCATCTCTTATCCACCAACTAGAGTGAACATGTCAGAATAAAAACTATATAAAAGAATTAGGTGAAGACTGGTTCATTTTCAAAGAACTAGTGATTTCCATCACCCTGGGATCCTTTGAATCTTGACAATAGACTTGAAACACATATCATTTACAAGGGCAGACTTTCCTTAGCTGTCCTTCTGAAGTTTTATTATATTAGGTACATCTTATTTGTGTTTGTTTATTTTTTGGTGCTTAGGGGTTGAGCGATGGGCCTCATGCAAATGCTGTACCACTGAGCTGCACCCCCAGCCCATTTTTTATGTTTATCTAGAGAGAGAGTCTTGCAAAGTTATGCAGGCTCCCTCTGGCCTTGAACTTGCGATCCGCCTGCTTCTGTCTTGCGAGTCGCTGGGATTACAGGAGCGTGCCACTGCACCTGGCTTTATTTTTATTTTTATTTTTATTTTTATTTTTGAGATAGGGTTTCATTCTATAGCCCAGCTGGCCGGGAACTGGCTGTGTAGACCAAACTGGCCTTGAACTTGAGCTCATGTTGATGCTCCTGCTTCAGCCTCTCAAGTGCCAAGATTACAGACATGTGTCACCACACCCTGCTTAGTTAAATTTTAGTTATACTGCATGATTATTTTGATTGGAATATTAAATGAGTTGCTTATCTGAAATTCTCACTATTTTCATGTAGCAAAACATTTTATAATTTTTAGTTATGTAAAATTATCATTAGTGTTCATACTATATTGCAAATGTTTTAGAGAACATAGAAATAAAATGTAGATAGATTTTTTTTTGTATGTAGTACTTAACATTATCTCTTAACATTTACCTTTTCACTCTTCAAGTTTTTAGATGTTGGGGAATATGAGCCTCTAAGATGCCTGTCAGAGGGCTGGGATTTAGCTCAGTTGGTAGAGCGCTGTGCTGCAGTCTCTGAGGTCCCAAGTTCAATTCCCAGCACCGCAAAAATGGGAGAAGGTCCTGGCAAACCACTCCCAAGGCAATCCCAAAACAGTCGCCATTGAAAACCCTATGAGGGTTGCTATGAGTCGGATACCGACTCCATGGCACCTAACAACAACAACAACAAGATGCCTGTCAGTATATGCACTGTCTCTGGGTTTAGCCATCCCAGTTCATGAGTAGATAAATTAATTCTAAACCTAGATGAACAGAAATTTACCCAAATTATTACTGAAAAAAATACTTTTTAAATGTAGATATGTATACATCTACATATTATTAATTTTTACAATTAATGTTTCTCATAATCTAAAATATTATTTTTATGTGTGTAGGGTCCACTGGATCATACTAGTGACAAAACTCTTCTTGATGCTAATTTTGAGCCAGGAAAGAAGAACTTTCTGCACTTGACAGATAAAGATGGTGAACAGCCTCAAATACTGCTGGTGAGCGATTCGGGAAGCCTTATACTCATAGTTTTTGTGCACTATCACTTACTATTTGAGAATGCAGTATTCCAAAGGAAGGAAGGGAAATGTGTTTTGTAATCATTTTTTTGTTTATGTTGGTTTTGTTATAACTGCGTATGACAGCGTGGATACATTGGTCATCCATAGCACTATCATTTGTGTATATAGTGTGTTGCCACATTAGGATTAACATGGGCCACATTGTTCCAGACTACCAGTATACCAGGGGTAGGAGTGGGTCTAGGATAAATTGAAACACCGTACGAAGATCTCCTGTGTTTCAGCGGCCTTTCCTTTGGTTAAGCATTCATTTGGTCACTGTAAATCTTTGTTAGTTTTTTTGGTATTTTGGGGAACTGTTTCCATTCTTACTTCCCCACTGCACCCATATATAATACCATTGCCTTTTTTGGAATGACTAGTGTGTAAGTTAAATGCTTGGTTTCTAATTTTTTAGTATTTAACTCACTTCACATTTATTTTAAGACTTTTCTGTGTAGTAGCCTTAGAGATTATCTAATGTAGTAATTGCCAGTTGAGGGGCATTTTTCTAGAGAGTTCTGACTTTTGAAGGAGTGGGCATTGGTAAGATAAAAAAACTATACATTCAAAATACTTTTTGTCCTCAGTTAAAAGCTGCAGAAAGAAAATCTTGTCTGATGGTTACAAAGATGGGATAGGAAGACATTATAGAGGATGTGGGTTAAAAAAATTATGAAAACCTAGTCTGCTTTACTTTTTCTTTTACAGACTGAGGAAACTTAAGGCTTAAAAGATTTATGGACTGTTTACTCCAGGAATATTAGAAATCTGTTCATTTAGACATCTATTGTGAACCAAGACATATCTTTGGTTGTAGACAGGAATTAAACACAGGGGACTCATATTGAAGCAATACCATATTATGCCCTCTGACCTTTTTTAGTTTTATTTATTTTTATGACATTGTAAGAAAGAGTTGGATTAGTCTGAGTGACATCAAAATCTAGAGTCACAGATTGGGGATTCATGTTTTAAAATCCTAGTAATTATCCTTCAGCGTTATCTCTGCTATTTTTATGTTCCTTAATTCTTTTCAGCATTACATATTAATAGGAAGGTTCTGGTTAGAGACCATGGGTAAAACTCTCCATCTCATCTTGCAATTATTGAGTATTCCCTGATTGCCAATGATGATGCAAAAATGAAGGGTAGACCCTGACATCTAGTAGTTCACAGTGGTGCTTTTGATTTATTAGGGCCAAAAATCTCCTTTTCTCATGTAAACAGAACATTTGAAAGAGAACTTTAAAATTTAGAAAATCTAGAAATTAAGTACTTCAGAAGGAGACATTAAACACCTTTCCAAAGTTCTGTATCAAGCATCTTTCAAACCTACATAAAATGCCTACATAAAAGCCTACATAAAAGCCTACATAAAATGGTGAAGAGTATTTATATACTCTTTTGAATGCCTAAGTGTTAAAAGTAGTAGTGATGCCCTATTTTTTTTTCATTGCCTCAGCAATTAGTATGCCTTTTTCATTATTTCTGCACATTCACTATTGAATAAATATTGGTTATGCTGCATTTTAGGAGGATTCCAGTAATGTGGATGACAGTGTTCATGACAGGTTTATAGGTCCACTTCCAAGAGAAGGTTCTGTGGGCTCTACCAGTGATTATGTCAGCCAAAGGTACTCCTATTCATCAATTTTGAACAAATCAGAAACTGGTAAGATTTATTATTATTTTTGTTGTATTTTCACAAAATCATGAGACATTAGACCCATAGTAATTTTAGTGATTACCAGCCTAATCCTGTCGTTTTATAGTTTAGAAAACAGATTACTATGGGGCAGCAGCAGAGTTTCCCTTTCTCTTATCTCATTGTTGGTTTCACTGTATTTTTATTGCCTCTATTTAATGAAAACGTAAAAAATATTATGTATTGTATTTTGAAGGAAGACTTTTTGGTAATTTTCTATTTCAACTATACTCTTAAATTTTTGAAGTTGACTTCCTTTCAAAATCTCTGTTATTTCCTTTTGGATTAGAGTAGACTACAAGGAATATACTTTGATTTTAAAGCAGTGGGACCATCCTTATTTTACTGAGTCTGTTGTATCTTTTAGTTTAATTGTATGTTTGAAATGAATTGTGTCACTTTAAAATTTCTATTAACGTTTTTCTGATGATGA
>VMDO01025129.1:0-28691 GCA_007922755.1 Pedetes capensis | reverse complement strand
CCACCCCCACCTCTCAATCCCTATCTTCCACAGCCCAGGTCCCCAGCCTCCGACTCTAAGCCACAAGCAGACACAATGTGAGGTTGCCGCCTCAGACAAGCAACTGTCGTCCACAGCAACCCCTAGCCTACCCACCACAGGGCACAGCAGCTGGGGAAGGGGCACTGCTCTTTGCTGTTAGAACTTGCTAGAATGGCTGCTTCAGCTCCCACTTCTGTCCTGCTAATGGCTCTTCATCCCTGTGACCCATAGGGGAGCAAGAGTTGGTTCCCAGATGTCACAACTCACCATGACATGGGAATGCTTCTGTGACAAATCTCGCACGACGACTTCCCGCATCACTCCCATGGAGGTGGCTCTCTATTCTTTTTAGGAGTTGTCATCTTAAAGTTTGTGGCTTTTCCAAACCCACCAGCAATCCAGGGGGGAGCCATTCTGTCTTCCAGGTCCATGCTTCTTCCCAGCTTCTCAGCTCTCCCAGGGACTGGCTCGGCCTCTCTTGCTCCACTGTATGAGACCTGGGGGCTGAAGAGCCTTCCAACTTTGCCTCCCAAAGGTCCTTGACCAGAAGAACATGTCCCATTCCCAGGACACTGCTCCTCATGGCCAAGATGGACAGCTCAAGAGTTATGGGTTTTGACAACACTAAATTCTGCCCGGGGCTGGGATTTAGCTCAGTTGGTAGAGCACTGCTCTGCAGTCTCTGAGGCCCCAAGTTCGACTCCCAGCCCACAACATGGGAGAAGGATGTGGCAACCCACTCCCAAGGCAATCCCAAAACAGCCACTGAAAACCCTATGAGGGTCGCTATGAGTCGGACTCGACTCGACGGCACCTAACAACAACAACAACAACAAATTCTGCACAGGGCTTGGTCTGGCTGAGTTGGTAGAGTGCTGTTCTGTTACAGCCTTCAGATGGGTTCTCAGACCACCACAGGAAGTCAACAGACCAGAAAGCAAGAGAGCCATGGCTTAGGAGAGCTCCACGCTTTTCTCAGCACCAGCTGCAATTTACGCCAAGGCCTGTGATGGAAGCTTCTGGTGTGACCTTCAGTGGCCCCAACTAGACCCATCATAGGTAGTCATTGATGTGGTGGAGGATGTCATTGTCCTTCAGCCCTTGCACTCAGGAGTCTGTTGGGATTGCAGAGGTCAAGACTCTTTGTTACTTAAGGTTTTGGCCTTGGAGCTGCCTGGGCAGCTGATGTGGGGGTCAGAAGCTGTAAGCACCTTCTGCAAGGGCCCAAGCAGGCTGAGAACAGCCGAGGAACCCAGAGCACAGAGTGCCCAAGGCCTGTTGGGCATGCTGCCCTCACCTCAGCAGCATAATCTTGCACTCACACAGGGGCATTCTGTCCCAACACCTAAACCACCTAAATGACCAAATACATCTTACTTTGAACACTGCTGCTTGTGGCTCGCCAAGCTCATAGAATGGAGGCCTACTGGTGGTCATCTCAATGATGGTGCAGCCCAGGCACCAGATATCAGCCAAGGCACCATACCTGTGAGGTCCTTGATCAACAATTTCAGGTGCCATGTACTGGAGAGTGCCTACATGGCCAACAAATGACCAAAGGTGGGGGTGCATATTGCTCAAAAAGGGAGTGGGCTGTTAGGACACAAGTGTATGGACTCAACTGCCTCATTACTTGTGGGTGGAGACTTGTCCCATATTGTCCCATGCATAAATATGATTGCATCATTTTTTTTTTACCAAAGAGATGCAATACACCTTCCATTAATACTAGTCACACTGAGAGAGGATTGCTTAGCCCCTCAAAGGATGAATGGGCCTAATTCAATACGCACATTTTGTTGTTGTTGTTAGGTGCCATTGAGTCGGTATCCAACTCATAGGGTTTTCAATGGATGACTGTTTCGGGATTGTCTTGGGAGTAGATTGCCACGTTCTTCTCCCATTTTTGCGGTGCTGGGAATTAAACTCTCGATCTCAGACACTGCAGAGCAATGCTCTCTACCAACTGAGCTAAATCCCACCCCCTCCAAAAGATAGTTGTTGTTAGGTGCCGTCGAGTCGGTATCCGACTCATAGCGACCCTCATAGGGTGTTCAATGGCTGTTTCGGGATTGCCTTGGGAGTGGATTGCCAGGTCCTTCTCCCATTTTTGGGGTGCTGGGAATTGAACTTGAGACCTCAGGGACTGCAGCGCAGTGCTCTACCAACTGAGCTAAATCCCAGCCTCCAAGCACATCTTAGTGCATGCCAAATATAGGGAGAGTTGGGGTTTAGCTCAGTTGGCAGAGTGTTGTTCTGGGCTCTCTCAAGCCCTGGGTTCAATCCCTAGCACTCCAAACATGGGAGAAGGACTTTGCAGCCCACTCCCAAAACAATCAGCCACTGAACACCCTATGCATAGCAGAGAAGCACTGACAGTGCTGGGCATGGCACAGTGTCAGTGTTTCATTCTCTTGTACATAGGGTCACTATGAGTCAGACTCAGCTTGATGGCATTCAACAACAACAACAAATACAGGGAAATTATAATGTGAGAAATAGCTAACCACAAGGAGCTGCCTACTGAAGGGGACAGACACAGTGGTGCTGGGAGTGGCAGCAGTGACAGTAAAATGTGGTAAGTGCTGTATCACAGGTACACACAGAGGGCTGTAATAATATGGATAAGAAATGCTCAGTGCTGCCTGGTCTGAATCAAGGAACTCTACAGCTGCATCGATTTTAGTCTCTGAGAAACAAATGCCAAGACAAGATTAGACACACAAGAGAGCTACAGGGGAGAAGGTCTATGAAAGGTCAAAGGGGGAGAAGGCAGAGAGAGTCAAACTGTGATGCATGTCTAACCCCTGGGAAAACGGGGGTGGAGAAGAACTGGTAGGAAATGTCTCAGATGGAATTATTTTGAGAGGGCCACCAAGGAGTCCCTGGCCAAAATTTGCCTACTGGAAGAGTCTCCCATTGGTTCTGGCACACTTGCCAGGCTCAGCCATTGGTAGGGAGCAGCTTGGGTAAAGCCTGACCTTGCCACCAATGTGATCCAAAGAGACAGCAGCTGGTGCTGCCAGAGAAGGAGGTTTCTGCTGCAAAGGTCCAAGTGGTGGACAGAGGGATGGGAGAACATCTAGGTGAAGGGGAGAGCTTGAGCAAAGCACAGGAGTGCCCAGCATAGAGTCCAGGGAACACGTGATGTCTGAGCTGTGGCAGGGTGCAGGGAGAGTTAAGGAGAGTAGCAAGGGAATAGCCCAAAGGGTGAGCTGTATTTTCTGATGTCTCTGGCTGTGGACTTTGTCCTGGGAGTCATGAACCATCAGAGGCTTCCTCGGGGAACTTGGTGATCAGATTTGGCAGCAGGAAGGCAAAGGGGTTACTGAAGGGAAAGATGGGGAGGAGGCAGGGAGGTCAAACAAGAGCTCTGGGAGTAAAATCTTTGGTTTTCCTCAAAATTAGGCATGAGGAAGAGGGAAAGAGGAAATGTGGACATGATATCAGCAGATGCTATGGGCTGGCAAGGAGGTTTAGAATTAGACAGCCAACTCAGTGATGACCTTAGCCAAGGCATAAATAGAACACTCATGTCCAGAAAAATGAAAGGGCCTGTCTCAAGATCACACAAAGGAGGTTTACTGAGTTTTAATCAATGTAAATGAAGGGCTAATTTTTAAGTTTAGAGATGCTACCATTACATCCTTCTCTTGACGATTCCATGTCTTAGTATTTTTCCTTCCTATGAACATTTTAAAGACTCTAGGACAGCTGTGACCAACAGAATGTTTTGCAATGATAGAAATGTGTTCTGTGTAGCTCAATCTGGTAGCCATTAGCCACATATGACTACTGGGCTGTTGAAATGTGGCTAGTGAAACCAAAGAAATGAATTTGAATTTTTAATTTCAACTGATTTAAAGGTAAATATTAATTAGACTGTATTAGTGAACACAAGAGATCACTGGGACACAAATGGTAGCTTTGATCTCCAGAGCTGAAAACCTGGTGGGGAAATGTTCAGCAGGTTGCAAGGCTGGGCAAGTTGGAGGCACATCACACTTGTACTTGATGCACTGTGAGGAAATCCCAGAGCTCAGAAGTTCCCCAGGAAGGGAACTTCCGGTGATACGATATCCCCTACATAGGCTGTTGCTGCTGCAAATAACAAAGGGAGAAGTATTGGCAGGGAATGTGCCTTATCACAAATCCAAAATGGATTAAGGAAGGAAAGATTTGACACTGCACTATTTGTTTGTATGTATGTATGTATGTATGTATGTATGTATGTATGTATGTGTATATGTATGTATTTTGCAGTACTAGGGGTTGAACCCAGGGCCTTGTGCTTGCATGCTTTGCAAGTGTTGTACCACTGAGCTGAACCTCCACCCCATTTTGTTTTTTGTTTTTTGTTTTTTTTTTTACTTTTTGAGACAGGGTCTCGCTAAATTACCCAGACCACCTCTGGTCTCAAACTTGCAATCCTCCTGCCTCTGCCTCCTGAGTGGCTGGGATTACAGGCGTGCACCACCGTGCCCTTCTCACTGTGCTGTTTAGTAAGCTACCATTTCCCAGTTTTGTTCTGTGATGCTGGGTCTGAGACTCCAGAAATTCCATTTCTGCTTCACCTGCAGTTCCCTTAGGCTCTGTGACTAGGTGGTGCTGGAGAGACCCCAAAGGAGAAGGGGGACTCGCTCAGCCCTTGTGTGCTTCCTGTTCCTATGACCAGGCTTCGCTCTGGATCCTCAGTTGGCTCCAGTCTCCAGGTTTTTGTCACTCTACACTCCTAGAACCAGCTTCATCTTGCCGCTCAGAAATATTTGCTCCAGCTGGGTGACACTTCTTCCTGGAAGTTCTAATCTTACCCTCCCAGCTGCATCCCCTCCCCTAGCCCTAGAGGTGTGGGCTACTTCCAGAAGCCTCTCTGCCCTCATTCTGCCCTTTCAATTTCTGTACTAAGAAAAAGTTCTTAACCAAACAGTAATGTCTAATGGACTCTGGGCAAATGATTGTCCACCTAAGTATAACTGGTTTATAATTGGAGCTTATTTCTTTAGTCCATTTAATGCTATATTTGAAGATTTTTTTCATATGGGGACATATAAATAAATTAATATCACTCTAAAGGCAAATACCTAGCAATGACACCTATATTATTTATTGCTGTATAATAAACTAGTGTCAAATTCAGCAGCTTAAGACAACATATTGAGGCTGAGGGTGTAGCTTGATGGTAGAGTACTTGCCTAGCGTGTACCAGATCTTGGGTTTGATCTCCAGCACTGCAAAGAACATCATTACACTCCCACACAGTGTGTAAGGGCAGGAATCAGGAGAAGCCAGCTGGGTGGATCTGTTGCAGAGTCTCCAGTGAGGCTGCAGCCAAGATGTAGGTTGGGGCTGCATCATCTGAAGGCCAGACTGGGGCTGTTGCATCAGATTCCAAGCCCACTCACTGGGTTGGGGTTAGTGGGAGGCTTCCATTTCTTGCCACAGGGAATTCTCCATACAGCTGCTCAAGACATGGCTTTTCTAACAGAGAATGATCCAAGAGAGAAAGGGGTACACCTCACTGCCTTTTATGACCACATCTCTAGGTCTCACACCATTACTTCCACTTATTCCATTCACTACAAGTGAGTCACTAAGTCCAGTTCCCATTCAATAGGTGCAGATTACATAAGGGTAAGAACGTCATGAGGTAGGAATCACTGGGGCCCATCCTGGAGGCCAGATCCCACATCTGACTTGTGGTCAGCACCTGGTGACTCATGAAGTATCTCCATGTAGTTTTGTCCATCTAACTTTCACAACTGTGTAAGGTTGGGCAGAGGAGGCACTATCTACTGTTATTTCCACCTTACATATGAGGAAACTGAGGTTTAGAGAAACTACAGGAGTTGCTGGAGCCAGAACACAGGTCTTCTGCCTCCAAGTTCAGAACCACTTGCTGTAATGTCGCTGATCTATGTAACAGATCAAGGTGAAGTATTGCTGAAGAAAAAGTTTCCTGAATAAGAGCAGGCAATGCAAGGGTTTCCAAAGCCATGTTGTACCTTCTTTCCATATACCTGGACGATGAAGAGCCATGGTGGAAACCTGGGCCTTCCATTGGATTCACTACTGGATTCACAGAGGAGCCATTCCCTCAGAGTGAAGAGCTAACCGAGTGATGGAGCCACAGAAGTGCCTCAGATAACCAAGAGAGCACCCAGAGGTAGTATGCATGTTGGGCTATATAGCCACTATACCAAAGGCTGGATTCTATGGGAAAAAAAACAAGCAAAAATGGTTTTTTGGTGCACCTGAATCATGTACAAGCCCTGGAAAATTGCCTTGCCTTACACCTGGCTCTTTTGGGGGCCTCACAACCATACTAAACTACATTCCTACCATGGAGAAATTTCCACCACCAGCCACTGGCTCCACAGCCACAGCTCTCAGGCATCTACGCTGAGGCAGAGGACAAAATTCAGAGTGAGGTGTCTGGAAGACCCACAGGCACTGACCCAGCCCCCTTGGGACATAAATTCCTTCAGGAACTTCTAGATTTTCAAATTCCCAGCAAAGAAAATAGATGGCATAAGGTGACCATTTTTGACTGAGGCAACAAGATATGATCCAGATGCCAGGGCAAGGAACAGGCCAAGGACCATAAAATACATGCTTTCCAGAGGAGTCTCAGACTCTTGGGTACATGAGTCTTGGGTCCTTTGTCCAGGGACCTCTCATCCTAATCAAGGGGTTCAAAGGGCTGAGAGAGGGTGGATCGAGTGTGGGGCAGATGTTGAAGGAAACCTCTTTCAAGAGAGCTATGCTGGGCTATCTTCCCCCTCTCAAATTCAAGTAGCTGGAGCAGAGCTGTCCCCAGAAGGGCATGAGCCCATGGCAGCTCAAGGGTTCAACATCTACTCAAGAGAACCGCACTGGAGAGGCAGCCACACACGTTAGCAGCTGCAGGACTCCTTAAGGTATCATTAGATCTCAGTTTCAGACTTTAATATTAATGGAGAAAAGAGAAGTGCGGTGCAGCCTTCCATGGCAGTAAAAGTCAACCAAATTGCCCTACCCAAGGGACGGGCCAAGGGGGCAGGCACCGGTTCTTCCCAACACAAAGCCTCTGAACAACTCAGAGCTCAATATGTACATGTCCCCTGTAGGTAAGTTGCATGGAGTACTGGTTCCTGAAGGAGCAAAGGTCACAACAGCAGACTAGAGGACGGTAAGGCCTAGGAAAGCTGCTGCACTCCCTGAGGGTGGGTTGAAGGTGCAGGAACCCTGGACATCAGAGGTGGGACCTGTTTAGAAATTCTGGTTTGGGGATCTTTTTCAAAGGTATCCTGCTGCAAGCCAGTCTTCCAGGGCCTGAATCTGTCCGTGGAAAAAGAAGGAGGGCTGGATTTGATGAGAGGGGTAAGGGGCCGAGGAAGGAGCAGCCAGTCAAAGGACAGAACCCTGCTCATGACATATAGGTCACAGAGTGATCCAGCTAGAGAAATGAACAGGAAATGCTAGCCGGGCCCAGAGCACATGGAGCCAGCTCACAACAGTGCATCGAGAGACAACTTGCCAGGCCCCGTTTTGCAGCTGCTGAGTAGGAAAAGAGATGAGGGAGGAGAAGCTGACAACATCATAACTCCCTAGCAGAGGTTGGGGCCTGCCCTGTAGTTGACAGGGAGAGGGGAAAGAAGCCAACATTGTGAACAAGGACCAGAGCACTAATAAATGCCTAGTTCGGCCTATTTTCTCTTTTGAATGCCATTTTGAGTCTCTTTCTAATCTAAGGGTAGCTGGGTCACTGGAAAGGCCCACTTTCCTGGGCTGGTTGTAAAAGGGTTATTGTTGTTGTTAGGTGCCATCAAGTCGGTATCCAACTCATAGCAACCCTACATACAGCAGGTGAAACACTATTGTCAGTGCTTCTCTGCTATTCATAGGGTTGTCAATGGCAGACTGATTTTTGGGAGTGGGTTGCTGAGTCCTTTTCCCAAGCCTACAGCACCTGGTGTTCCCAGGCTGTCTGCCATCCAATTAGTAACCAGGCCCTACCCTGCTTAGCTTCCAAGATCTGACAAGATTGGATGCCACAGGGCTATGGCTGTAAAGGGGTAGTGGCAGATAAACACAATGGCTTTTATGATGACACCTTTTGAGTCCCACAAGTTCAGCATGCTAGTTTCACATGACAACTCAATTCTCTCCAAACATTCTGTCCAGCTCTAATAGCCTGTGACTTCTAAGTGCAAATTAGTATGTATTGCATTTATTTAACAAATACTTCAATTTCACTTGCTGTGATGCAGTTTCCAAAGCACTTGATCAATATTAACCCATTTAATCCTTAAAAACCTTATTAGGTACCATGAGCATTTCCATTTTACTCAGGAAAAACCTAAAGCACATGGAGGGTAAGTCACATGACCAAGGTCACACAGCTACCAAGTGATTGAATCAGGATGTGAACCTGTTCATCCTTGAACCAAGGATATTTATAGCAACAGACCAGAACATAGTTCCTGTCCTGAATTTTATGCAAGATGGATGAAAACATATATCCACAGAAAAGTTCATATGTGAACAGTCATAGCATCTATACCATGGAAGAGTATCCAGTTGCAGATGAATGAAGGTCCAGGACATGCCAAGCATAAATGAGCCTTGAAAAATATTACACTAAGTGAAGAAAGCTAGATGCAAAAAAGCACATTATTGTAGCATTCCATGTGTATGAAATGCCCAAAGCATGCAAATCTACACAAACAAAGTCAATCACTGGTTGCCCAGGCTGGGGCAGGATCAGAGAATGAATGCAAAATGAGTACAGGGACCTTCTGTGGGTAAGAAGAATATTCAAAACCTAGGTTGTGGCAATGGCTGCACGATGCAGCCAACTTACCAGAAACCACTGAATTGTGCATTTCAAATGAATGCTTTTATGACCTGTAAATTGTACCTCAATAAAGCCATTAAAACTAACACAAGAAGTTGGACGCAGTGGCACACTTGTAATCCCAGCGCCTTGGAAGGCTGAGGCAGGAGGATCACAAATTCGAGACCAGAGGCAGCCAGTGCCACTTAGTGAGATGCCGTCTCAAAATTAAAAATCAAAAAGAGGGCGGAGATATAGCTCAGTGACAGAGCACTTGCCAAGCATGGGAGAAGCCCTGGGCTCAAACTTCCAGTACTGGGAAAAAAAAAAAACCTATCACAAGAAGAACAAGAAGGCTGGAGGTGTGGCTCAATGGTAGATTGCTTGCCCAGCATGTACAAGGTCCTGGGTTCATGCCCAGAGCTGCAAAAATGCCACCACTACAACAACAAACAAAGAAAAACCACCCCTTGTTCTAGCAGGTCTATTATACCTCTGGCAAAGCCCTTTGTAGGAAGGCAGGAGGGGAGGGTTCCAGGCCACACACCCACCTGAACCCTTTGATCCTTTGGCCAAGGCAAAGACAGCCTCAGAGAATCTATGGGGAAAGCTCCATCACCTTCACCAGATGCAGCGTTTTGCGCCAACAAGCTGCGGCTTCTTTACAGAACTGCTCTGTTTTGCAAAGAGTAATTATATGCAGAGGAATTTCCTAACCAAAATGAGACCCCCTTCTTTATTATCCCCCAAACACCCCTGCATTATTTTGCAATGCAAAATTCATGGCTTCTCAAGCCAATTACTTGGGAAATGGGATATGTGATAATGAATTATACATGTGTTTTCTTTGTGATTTTTTTCTCCTCAGGGATAATTATGAGATAAATTGTTGGGGGGCTTATGTTTTTGAAATAACTCCTTGTCATATCACAGTCTCTCTTGCTATATATTGCCAAAGCAATTGGTGGCTTCTAAAGAGGGGGATGTAAGTCATTTTCCACTAGGGTTATAAAATGCTAACAGAGGGGAAAAAAGGGCCAGTTGTCCATACATATTCAGATATACATATATGTATAAGTATATTTATACCAGAAACAATAAAAGAAGATTCAACCTACTCTTTCTGTGGGAGAGTCTAATGGAGGCCTGGTATGGGATGTTCCCATTTCAGGACACACATACCTTCCCTTGCCTTACAACTAAAAAGCCTTTTTTTGTGTGTGCTAAAATTCCCTCTCAATGGGGAGTGTCTGTCCACTGTGGGTGACCAGTGGCTGGCACACAACTACTCTCTTGTTGAAAAGTCCTTCAAAGCTGAGACATTATTCACCAAAAATAAGACCCAAGCTGTCCACTCTATAGCTTTGGTCACTTCAGGGAGAGAGAACAATCATCTGCCTTCTATAATTTACTTCAGAGCTGTAAGATTTTGAGAGCTGTTTCATAACTGTGTCAAGCAAGACCTTTGTGATCTTTATATTACTCTTTAGGAGGCCATAAGCATTGCTTACTAAAAATCTGTATCTTTCCAAGGACCAAAGTTTTGGCTATAGTTGCTTTTAAGCAGGAATTTCAAAAAGCCACAGGTAGCTTTTGATGGCCTTTTATCTACTGGTGTGGTAATTTTATATCACCCTTTGAATCCAGTCCCTGTCAACACTTAAATTGTTCCAACACTGACACATGGACAAGAAAATGCAGTTCTTTAAAGTCACCTAAAATGCTGTATTTCGCCAGAAGAATTAGCCTCCCCCAGAAACATAATTGTATCAAAGTACAAGGTGTGGGAATTCACTAAGGTAACAGGCTATTTTCATGGCAGACTAATAAAATGTCCTAATAAATTGTCTGAGGGATACTATAACTCAGAATTACTATTTGTCTAATATGCTAGCAACTGCCAAGACATGCTGCTATTTTAGGGAATGAGACACCTTGAGAAATCTCAGCAGAGCTTTCTGCCCACCAACTTCAGAGAGGCCAAGAAGAAAGTAAGGCAATCCTGGTGCCACAAGTTGTTGGCTAAGTACATCACTATGACAAAGTTAAAACAATATGAGGTAAGGAACAATACATTGCCTACATCAAGTATCAGTCACCAGTCTGTGCTGAGAATGGGCCCAGTAAGTAACTCTGGAATGGCCGGCTTGAGCAAAAAGCTTAACTCCAAGATGGCCGCCACATGCTCAACTCTGTGGTGCTTACCTGTAAAGGTCTCTGCACATGGGCTCACTCCCTCAAGGCATTTAGAGGCTCCAAAATTGGAGATTTTCACCACTCCACTGTAGGTGTTTACCAGGACATTATCACCCTTTGGAAAAAGAACAGGATCGAGTGCTTAAAGAGATTTAAACACACCTGACATCACATAGTTTGGGGCTTTAAGAACTTCTCTCAAGGAAAACTGCACTTGACACTTGGGGCCCGACTTGCTAAATTGGCTCCACCTGTGAGCAAGTCACTCAACACACACTACACCAACAGTTCTCACATGAACTGACAAAACAAAAAAGCCACCTGGGTGGCTTAGAAAAGCTGGTACCTTTATGGCCCCGTGCACTACCTGGTTTTCATGGATACCTTAGGCCTTCCAGGATCTGTTTGGTGTAAAACTTGATAGAGAGCTCCTTCATTGGTTCTCGTTTGGATCGCAAGAGTTCAGAAAGGCTTCCTAGGAAAGAACACAGGAAAAAAACAAAAAAACAAAAACCTCACCAGCATGACAAAGATTCAATTGTAAGAATCCGGGGAAGTAAAGCAAAGTGATTTTTTTTTGTTTTTTTTTTTTCTTTTTTCATTTTGCTTCTTGAGATAGAGTCTCACTTTGTAGCCCAGGCCAGCCTCAAACTCACTATGTAGGTCATGCTTGCCTCGAACTTGAGATGGTCCTCCCCTCCTCCTCCCGAGTGCTGGTGTGCACCACTACACCCAGGGCAAAGTGACATCTCAAACCCGACATGTGTATTCAAATAATCATTATTTTGAATTTTATGCTTATTTCAATGAGCCCTTATTGGGCTCCTGCTCAGTGCCAGGCACCATTCTAAGAAGCTGCATATGCATTATCTCATTTACCCCGCCCAATGACCCACTGAGATAGAGTTATTAGTCCAATAATTTTTACTCCAATTATTATAGCAATTATTACTCCAATTTTACAATTCATTTATTCAACCAGAAAGCTGAGTGCACAGAGAAGTACAATCATTTCCCTGAGGCCCCCAGCTTTTTGTTGGCTGGACAGTGAGCTCCAGATCCAGAACTCTGACCTCCTGTTGCCTACACAGGGGGACTTCGTGCACACGCACTCAACAGTCATTTTATGACCAATACACTATTTTGCAATTTCACCTTTAAAATCTGGGTGCCTTCTTCTCCACCCTTTTCCAAATTACTTTTTTTTGGGGGGTGCTTGAGGGTGCTCCAGGCCTTGCGCATACTTTGCAAGTGCTCTACCACCATGCTGCACTCCTAACTCATTTTTCCCTCCCTTTATTGGTAAATGTTGGTAGGGTACGGAGTAATACAGCATCAGCTTTTTTCTGTTATGCAACGATTACATCACCTTTGGTTACACTTTTATCCACTTACAAGGTTTATGGAAACTTCTGACTAATATGTAGTAAAACTCATATGCATATTTGGGTTATATTCCCCAATTTTTCCCATATACTCATAAAGTTGCATCATTTACATTATCTTTTCCCCCTTTATCCCTCTATATTGACCCTGCTCCTCATCCCACTTTCTGCAATCTTTGCTTCCCTTTGCCAGTTCTCTCCCTCCTTCTTCCTACTCTTTATATTGTCCCTTCTTTGCTAAGTTTAATTGTGCACTTTTATATATCAACTTATGTATAGGATTTTTTCTTTGTTTTGTGGTACTGGTGGTTGAACCCAGGGCCTTGTGCTTGCATGCTCTGCAAGTACTGGACCACTGAGCTGCACCCTCAGACCATTTTTTTACTTTTTGAGACAGGGTCTCACTAAGTTACACAGACTGCCTCTGGTCTCGAACTTGTGATCCTCCTGCCTCTGTCTCCCAAGCCGCTGGGATTATAGGTGTGCACCACTGCTCCCGGCTAGGATTTTTCCTTTAAGAAAGATTCACCTCTCACACATGAGTGAGAACATATGCCTAACCCATTTTTTTTTTTGAGTCAGGGTCTTACTAAGTTATGTAGACTGCCTCTGCCTCCTGAGTGGCTTAAACTATAGGCATGTGCAACTGTGCCTGGCTCAAATGACCTTTTAACTTCTAGACCGTGAAGCCCTCAAGGCTGGAGACTGCTTTCTTCATCTTTTTGTTTCCAATGCTGGCACTCAGCATATAATCAATGAGTATTTGTGGGTTGAATAAACAAACTAGAAAGAGACTGTTTATGTGACATTTGGAAAGTTGTATCCAGCTCTTCTGAGACACCAATGATTTCCAACCTCTAAAAAGTCTGTCATTTTTTAAATGGCAAGATAATCAATGTCTGTATTGCATTTTTGTGAGTGATTTTCAGAAGGCCAGACCAGAAGACAGCAACTACTCACCTCTAGGTGAGTACTTTGAGACAGGGTCCAAGTTGCATAGGTGGCCTCTGCCCTTGAAATCATGATCCTCCTGCCTTGGCCTCCCCAAGTTGCTAGGATTACAGGTGTGAGCCATGGTGTCCAGACAAAACTCTGATTTTTAAGGCTACATTTAATTTCTGTAATGACATAGCCATCTTCAGTTGTTCCAATGTGAACTTAAAAGCACTCAGTCAGTGCTGGGGGATGTGGCTCAGTGGTAGAGCACTTGCCTAGCATGTTCGAAGCCCTGGGGTCCATCCCCAGTGCTCAAAAAAAGAAAAGTGCTCAGTCACATTGTGAAACATTTGCGAACTACATAAATACCTTAAGCTTTTGACATAGTTGATGGGTGAAAATAGTTCTTTTGAAATATGGCTCTCTGTAATCCACAAACTTCTAGGGAGTTGTTCAATTTTCTCAAAAGTAGATCAACTTTATGGTAAGAGAATTGTAAGTTTGTGACAATGAGGTGGCCATATCATTCTGTCAACACAGATTAAACCCTTAAATTTTCTACACCATCAGTGGTGGGCTTGGGATGTGGGGTGTTGGGATGGCAAATGTAGAAAGTGGAAGGCAGCCCCAACTTGCCTGATGTCTCTCTCTGGGATTTCTTTGATGGCTATTCATACTTGATTGCTCAGACCTCAGCCAGGATACACAATCCCATGGGTGCCTTTCCCCAAGACAACTCTGTCCCTGTTTGTATCATGGTCATACTCGTACTAAAGAAGGAAAACCAAAGAACAAAAAAGGGACACAACTATAGTAGAGAAGCTCCCCAAAAGCCCAAAAGTTGTCTAGAAATTTTTTTTAAAGAATTATAAGCATTACTTGAGTGCCAAGGAAGTCACAGTTCTTAGGTTCTGTACTTTTCGTTTAATAAATGACTCTTGGTTTTACATGTATTTACAACATGACCTTATGAAATGTAATCCAAGAAAATAAAAAGTATGGCTCATGTATAACTTACCTGGCCCACCCTCTGGAGACTTTGCCATTTTGATACTGCAATTTAAAACTGTTTATAAGCATATTAAGTACCCCAAATAAGTGTCCTCCCCTCTGATCCCCCAACAACTTGCCAGGAAATAAACCTCTTTCAATAGCCCAGGAAAGAAGTGAAGATCAATAAAAGTTAAAATTGTCTTAATACAGAAGACACATGCTTGGCTCCCTACCCCTACCCTGTCTTTCAGTCTTACAGATCTAGCACATACTGCAACAATTCAATTTACAATTGGTATTGCTATTTTGTTCCCAGTGTTCTCATCAAAAGCTGTCATAGCTGGGTGTGGTGGTGCACACCTATAATCTCAGCACTCAGGAGGCTGTGGCAGAAGGATCATGAGTTCCAGGCCAGCCTGGCCTACACAGTGAGACCCGGTCTCAAAAAACCAAAAGCTGTTGCATACAGCTACAATCAAGTTGATTCTTCTCAATGATTAAAACAAAGGTGACTGTAGGCTGAGCGACACTTATTTAAAGCTGAGAAAAAGTAAAGGATACTTCTGTTGTTTTGCATGCTCCATTGTGTCTACTTACAGAAGTGCAGTTTATACACAGCACCATGTGTGTCCCCCTTCTTATCTACTTCTAGGGATGCCCATGGAAAGATGAATGAAGGGTCTCCATCATTGTCTGACTTAACTAGAAATCAGGTTGCTCCACAAAAGACTTTTATCTTGCGCCTTTCTCTATTTCCTGCATCTGTTGCCTTCAAAGTGCACCACTCAGTTCGTTTCTACAACAAACTCTGATTCTAAGCTAATAATTCTAGTACCTGACTCAATTATTAAAATGAATCCCTTTGATATTTTCTAAAGGAAACCTCAAGGAATTCATTTCAGTCTAACTTGAAAGCACAATGAAACTAAATTGTAATCACTAGGAGAATCTCAATTACTAGCAAAACTGAAAAATTGTGCAAGATTTAAACCTACGTAAAGTAGGGTAGTAACCGTGGACTACAACTATCCTGTCCAAAAGAGTTTATCATGATTTTTCTTAAAAATGATTTAAGACTCATTATATTTAATATATTACATGCAAGTTGATATAACCAAGGTCATTTTAGGCATAAATGAAAAAGTAGTTCAAGTTGCCCAACTATCCCTCTTAGTTGTTGCTGTTAGTTGCCGTCAAGTTGGTATCTGACTCATAGCGACCCTATGTACAACAGGCAAAACACTATTGTCAGTGCTTCTCTGCTATTCATAGGGTATTCAATGGCAGATTGATTTTTGGGAATGGGTTGCCGGGTCCTTCTCCTAGGCCTACAGTATCTGGTGTTCCCAGGAGGTCTCCCATCCAAATACTAACCATGCCCGACCCTGCTTAGCTTCCAAGATTTGATGGGATCAGACGCCATAGTGCTACAGCTGCAGGCATTCCTCTTAGAGTTCCTCATAAATACACTTAATTAGCTTAGAAAAACTTTTTCATAGGTTTTGCTCAGATGGAAATTTTAGTCTAGACCATAGTAAATTTTTTCTTAAACATTCCAAATGGGAGGATCCCAAGGTCATGAGATTGTTCTATAAATATAAGTTAAATTTCATCTTGGAGAGGATAGTGATGATCTGCTGGTTTGAAAGTGAGTACTCCAAAATATACTCAATGGAGAATTTTTTACATGAAAATTGGGATGTTTTCTTTAAGCATCAAAGGTGAATTAGAGAACATTATCTAAGTTCTAGGGCTTCTGTGACTCACCTCTATGATGTGTCCATCAGCCTCTCCCTCCAGGTCCACTGAAGTGCTCACTCCACTGGTCAGCATCTCTTTCACCAAAAAGCAAAACCTAGAACAGAAAATGTCAAAGATGCTGTCTCTTAGGGTAACTCTTGCTCCTTACCTGTAACTTAGCCTTAAAACATTTAACTGTGTTCAAAAACAAACCAAACTTGGGGGGAGGGGGGAAACATAGAGGAGGGTAAGGGGTAACCTATATGAGTGCTTATCAAATTGCATATATGAAAATTGTCACAATGAAAAGCATGTCAAAATGAATCACATTATGATGTACATTAAAAATTTCTAATAAAAAAACCCCAAACTTTTACAAGTCATAGAACAACCAATCCACTCCTTGATTTGACATGATATTTTAGTCATTATCTAATTTAGCCTCAATACCTACATGATGCTTGAATCCTCTCTACCACCAACTGATTTGTCAGTTAGTGCCTCAGCACTTCTAGCAACTGAGAACCTATCACCTTCCTTCCAAAGGCAGCTCATGCTTTGGAAAGCTCAATGAGAAATGTTTCTATTTTATTGAACTGAAGATTTCATTTATGTGGGTTCTGTCCACAGATGACTTAAGAGTTATCCCTTTGGTGTATGTAGACCACATTTTCTTTATCTACTCCTCAGTGGATGGATACTTACACAGTTGCCACTTCTTGGCTATTGTGAATAGCAACAAAGTGCTGCAATGAACATAGGAGTAGAGATGTCTCTCTGATAGACTGACTTCAGTTGAGAGTAGATCCCTGCTTACCTGAGAGTAGGGAGAATAGGAAGAAGGGGCTGGATGGAGAAAGTTGATCAATGGGTACTAAGCTATGGTTAGACAGGAGAAAAATGAGCTAGTGCTCTACATAGAGTAGGGTGGCTACAGATAATGATACTGTACATTTTTTTGAAAAGCTACAAGAAAAAATTTTGAATGTTTTTTCCATAAAGAAATGATAATTGTTTAAGAGATATATTTACTCTGATTTGCATACTACACAATGTATACATGTATTGAAACATCACATGGTACCCCATAAATATGCACAACTTTATGTATCAGATAAAAATTTAAAAATAGGTAAAAAGAATTCATTTTCTACTTAACAGTGCCCATTAGAAATGTACATACTTTTATCATGTCCCTGTAAGTCTTTCCTTCCTGCTCCCTCACTGTTTGCCCCAGCATTCATTTGTGAATCATTCCACTAACAGATCATTCTTCAATGGTGTCCCTGTTACTCTTCAAGTCCGGCTCTGAGACCAGGATTCTGGGGGCAATCTAATCAGTGCTAAGGAGTGTAGGACCATTCCCTCCCAAGGTATAGACAGTCCAGGTCTCAGTGAGATAGCAGCTCTTTTATAAGGGAAGGGTGAGAAGGAAATGCATAAGGTGCCCACATTATTCTGTTGACACAGATTAAGCGTAACATCAGCTACTGCTCATAAGTCTTTCTCACAAATGCTGAGCCATGTAGACTCCTTAACTCTTGTTAAACATATGGAATTGGACCTCTTACACCTTGCTGATGGGAGAGTAAATTCAAGAGATTACTTTGGAAAACTAGTGGCAGTATCAACCAAAGCTGAATATAAACTCTCCCCATAACATAGTAATCCATCCCTAGGTATATATATACTCAACAGACAGGAGTGCATATCTATATGTTCGCCAAAAGACACATGTAAGATTGTTCACAGCAGTTTTATTCATAATAGATCCAAACTGGAAAGAATCCATATGTTCGCCAATAGAACAGATAATATATTGTTTATTTACACAATGGCATACAAGAAGTAAAAAGGATAAACATATACACAGCATGGTTAAATCTCATGGCTATTATTTTAAGAGAGAGAGAGAAAGAAAGAACAAAAGAGTACAAACTAATTCCAAGAACAGCCAAACATACTGGTGATAGAAATCAAAATAGTGACTGAGAAGATGTACAAGGCATCTTCTGGGTTGCTGATCTGGGAGACAGTTACACAGGTATAGATATACCTAGCTACATACATAAGTGCACTTTACATATGTCTACATATATCTCACTTAAAATTATTAAAATGATAAAGAAGGCACTGAGTACTGAATGAGGGTCAAAAATTTAACCTTTGTAATAAAAGGATGTTCTAATATTTGGCAGCATTTTTCCCACTCTAAACTGAAAGTTGTGACTCTAGGGTTTCCTAGTCTGATCTATAAATGTTGTTGTTGTTAGGTGCTGTTGAGTAGGGTGTGACTCATGGCAACCCTCGGAGTTTCCAATGGCTGACTGTTTTCGGGAGTAGGTTGCCAGGTCCTTCTCCCATTTTTGCAGTGCTGGGGATTGAACCCAGGACCTCAGCACAGAGCACCTCTCTCCCAACTGAGCTAAACCCTTGCCTGATCTCTAAATATGTTGTGATAATGAATGTCTGAGAAACACTGAGGTAAAATTTCCTCAATTTATATGATACAAACATTCAAACTAGGAACAAAAGGAAGTTCTTTAACTTGACAAAGCTTATTTATGAAAAACTGGCTGTCAATAGCACACTTAATGAGGAAATATTGGCTGCTTTCTCTTTAAGATCAGAGATAAGAGAAAGATGTCTATTTTCACACTTCTATTCCACACTGTACTGGACACACTAGCCAGGATATTCAGGCAAGAAAAAGAAATAAAGGCATCTAGGATGGAAAGGAAAAACTCACACTGTTTCTGCAAATGACATGGGCTTATAGAAAGAAAATTCTAAGGAATTAAATAAAAACTATTAGAATAAACAAGTTCAGCAATGTTTCAAGAAACAAAATCAATATACAGAAATCAAGTGCATTTCTATACATTAGCAATGAACAATCAAAAAATGAAATTAAGAAAACAGCCTCATTTATAATAGCATCAAAAGAATATTTAGGGAACCGGGCCTGGTGGCACACCAGCGGCTCTGGAGGCAGAGGCAGGAGGATCACAAGTTCAAGACCAGAGGCAGTCTGCGTAACTTAGCGAGACCCTGTCTCAAAAAGTCAAAAAAAATGGGCTGGGGGTGCAGCTCAGTGGTCCTGCACTTGCAGAGCATGCAGGCGCGAGGCCCTGGATTCAACCCCCAGTACCGCAAAAAAAAAAAAAAAGAGAATATTTAGGTACATATTTGACAAAAGAAGTACAAGAGTTGTACACTGAAACCATAACACATTGTTGAAAGGAAATTAAATCTAAATAAATAGAAAGGTATCATATTTGTGGACTGAAATACAACCTGATAATATGGTGATGCTTCCCAAAGTGATCTCTATATCCAATATACTTTCTGTCAAAATTCTAGCTGCCTTTTTCAGAAGTTGAAAAGCTGATCCTAAAATTCACATGCAAATGCTTTGCTGTTATTAGGTGCTCTGGAGTCAGGTCTGCCTCTTATCGACCCTCCTAGGGTTTTCAATGGCTGTTTTGGGGATTGTTTCAGGAGTGGGCTGCCACATCCTTCTTCCATTTTTTTTGCAGTACTTGGGATAGAACCCAGGGCCTCAGAGAGTGCAGAACAGCACTCTACCAACTGAGCTAAACCCCAGCAGTACAGGCAAATGCAAGCACCCAAAATAACCAAAACAATCTTGAGAAACAAGAAAAAAGTTGGAAGATAAACATTTCCTGATTTTGCAACAGCCTACAAAGCTACAGTAATAAAGAAAGAAAACTCACAAAAGGACAGACATATGTCAATGGACTAGAATTGAGAGTCTAGAAGTAAACTCTTAAATTTAGTCAACTGTGTTTCTAAAAGAGTGGCAAGATCATTCAATGGGGAAAAATAGTGTTTTTAACAAATGGTGCTAGGACAATCACATATCCACATCCAAAAGAATAAAGTTAGACTCCTACCTCATACTATATTAAAAATGAATTAGAATGGATCAAAGCTGGGTGCAGTGGTACATGCCTGTAATCCCAGTAACTCGGGAGGCAGAGGCAGGAGGATCCCAAGTTTGAGGCCAGGGGCAGCCAGCATAACATAGTGAGATCCTGTCTCAAGATAAAAAATAAAAAAGGGGCTAAGGGTGCAGCTCAGAGTACTTGCAAAGTATGTCAAGGCCCTGGGATCAGTCCCCCTGTACTACAAAAAAAAAAAAAGAGACTTAAATATAAAAGCTAAAACTATAAAAGTCTTAGAAGAAAATATAAAAAACATAGAACACCATGGGTTAAGGCAAAGTCTTCTTAAATATGAACCCAAAGCACAGATGACTAAAGAAAAAATATATAAAAAGAACATCAAAATTAAAAATATTTGTGTTCTAAATCATGGGTTCCCAACTCCTGGGTTGCAAACCAGTACTGGTATGAGCAGTGGGCGAGTGACCAAAGCTTCATCCATAATATACACAATAAATGCAATGTGCTTGAATCATCTAGAAATTTCCCCTCACCCTGGTCTGTGGAAAACTTATCTTCCATGAAACGGGTCCTTGGTGCCAAATAGGGTGGGGACCACTATTCTAAATAATACTATCAAAGAGTAAAAGACAACCCACAGAATGGGAGAAAGTATTTGCAAGTTGTATCTGATAAGGGACTTGTATGGAGAATATATAAAGAAGTGTTAAAACTCAATAGTAATAATAATAGTAAGACAAATAGTCTAACTAAAAATATGCAAAGTTTGAAGAAATCTGGCAAATACCACATTCACTAGGTGAACATCACCAGGCATGACACAAAAATTTTGAGTGTCCCCTGACATGAGGCACCAAGAAAGATGCAGTATCACTTTTGTGGTATTTCTGCCTGTAATGTGTGAGTACAACACAAGGAAACAGGAAACAAACCCAAATCAAAGGAGTGAACAATATATATTGCCTATACTCTGAAAGCATTAAGTCAGGAGAGACAAAGACTCTACATGAAAGGCGACTATCCAGAGATGACAACTAAATGCAACATGTAATCCTGGATTGGACTGTGAACCAGAGGGGAAAAAAATCTTGTTTTGCTGTACACAGCATTGTTGTTGTTGTTAGCTGCCATTGGGTGAGGTCCAACTCATAGCAACCCTCACAAGGCTTTCAATGGCTGGTTGTTTCCAGATTGCTTCAGGAGTGGATTGCTACATCCTTCTCCCATTTTTTTGCGGTGCTGGGGGTCAAACCTTAGTCCTCAGTGCAGAACAGCACTCTACCAACTGAGGTAGACCCCAGCTGTACAGGGTATTAGGGCAACAGTAAACAAATTGGGATATGGTTTCTAGATTATAGTACCACAGCAATCTTAATTCTTAATTAGGTAACAGCTGTAATTACATAAGTGAACATTCTTTGGTGAAGTATTTAGAGGTAATGCAGCATTACATCTACAACTTACCCTTAACCAGTTCAGAAAAAAAATAGCCATATACATATAGACAGAACATAAAACAAATGTGGTAAAGTGTTAACACTGGGGAATTCTGGGTGAAATATACACAGAAATTCTTTGTAATTTTCTTTAAAAACCTTTGGTTCTGAATATTTTTCAAAAATAAAGTATATATGTTTTAATTGGGCAAAGGATTTGAATAGACATTTCTGTAAAGAAGATAAAAGGCCAATAAGCACATTAGTCATTACGGAAATACAAATCAAAACCACAAGTAGATTCTACCTCATACCCACTAGGATGAATATAATCAAAAGGACAGATAATAACAAGTGTTAGCAAGGAGGTGGGAAAACTAGAACCTTCATACATTGCTAATGGAAACATAAAATGGGTCAGGTCTTGGGGATAGAGACTGGCAGTTCCTTAAAAGGGTAAACACAGAGTTACCACAGGACCCAGATTTTGACATCAATAGAAGCATATGTCCTCACAAAACTAGCACATGAATATTCATAGGAGCAAAATTCATAATAGCCAAAAGGTAGAATCCAAATATCTATCAACTGAGGAACTGTGGCATACTTATACAATAGAATATGATTTGCCAGAAATCAACTGAAAATATCAGAATCAGCTATAACTTACCTACTACACTGCTTTTCAGTGGAAAAGTAGATTTGAAAGTTATCAGAGTTATCATGGACATAAAGAAAACAACATTGTTCATCAAACTTGGACAGGCTACAAAATTTCAAAACATAAGAATGCTTATAAATAATTTGATACCAATTTTAGATTCTTTAGAAAATCTAGTAATAGATTTTCTTTCATTTTATAGATTCCCAATTCATTAATCTTTTAACAAATGCCCCCACAAGTTTCTTTTTCTCTATGAAATTGAAACAGCAAGGATATTTGGCTTATGTTTGAGCTTGTATTTATCAACTGACTTTAATGTTTATTAAGAACTTCCTCAATATTCAGTGCTAAGCAAAGCATAAGAGCCACAGAAAAGGGTAAAAAATATTATCTCTGTCCTCTAGGGGCTTACGATCTCATAAAGACAGGTGGTGCATTTGTGACATAATTATGGTATTGAAGGAATTTCTACACTTGGAAAGTATTAGGACACAGTAATGACACCAGGTAAATAGGAATAAACACTGCATCTTAGCTCAAGAAATGCCTTTAAGTTTGTTCTGGTCCATCTCCATCCAATGTCTGGATCTGACTTCACAGAGCCTCAAATAAGTAATCTTCAGCTTGCCTGAGCATTTCCAGTGACAAAAAGTCACCACACTATCTTCTGAAAGATTTCAGTGTTGAAAAGTTCATCACCCACAGTGGGCCAAAGCCTCTGCAATGGCCCTCATTCTGCCAGGTGGCACTGCAGATAATCAGGCTAGATTGTCTATAATTAGCTCTTCAAATAAATGAAGCCTTTCAATCTGGACCCTTCTCAGTCATCTCATCCTGAGCTCCAAAACTTCTTAGACCATTCTTCATGCTATAGATCAGGGGTCTCCAACACCTGGGCTTCGGACCAGTACTAGCATGAGCAGCTGGTGAGCAAGCAAAGCTTCATCTGTATTTACACAATAAATGTAGTGCATTTGAATGACCCTGAAACCACCCCCAACCCAGATTCATGGAAAAAGGTTCTTTATAAAACTAGTCTTTGGTGCCCAAAAGGTTGTAAATCACTGCTACAGATGACATGAAAAATAATATGTTCAAATAACAATAGTCCAGGGTGATTAAAAACAAATTAAAGCTAGGTTATACATGAACTAGTTTTGAAAACCAATCTGTAAAGGAACTTCCACAGGACACAAACATGTCCATCATGTCATGTCTGTCCTGAGATCTGAGTTACATCAGGCCTTGTGCAAATCCCCACTGATGGTTGAAATGGCAGGTAGTGGTGTCTCCATGAAGAGGTATAAACAGAAGGTCCTTGACTACATGTTCTTGTACAACTTTGTTACTAATACATTTAAAAAATTTTTTGACCTTTTTATTACTTTGCATTTTCTGGCTATACCACTGTAGTGTCTGATCCTGTCAGATCTTGGAAGCTAAGCAGGGTCTAGCCTGTTTAGTACTTAATAGGAGACCATCTGGAAACACCAGGTGCTGTAGGCCTGGGAGAAGGGCCTGGCAACCCACTCCCCCTCAAAAAAAAACTATCAGCCATTGAAAATTCTATGAATAGCGAGAAGCACCAACAATACTGTTTCATCTGCTGTACCTGGCGTCGCTATGACTTGAGGGCACCTAACAACATTATCTAAATGTATCATTCTGTACTGAAACTATTTCCTTCCCTTTAGAGTGATATGAACATTATTCCTATTTAAGAATGATGTGCTCAGGACAGGATCACACTGTGTCTGGAGGTAACTGGGGATTCATTCAGTGGCCGGAGGTAGTCTTAGATTCGGAAGTTCTAGTCCAAGTCTCTGATTTGATAAAAATCAGAGAAGAAAATGAGACTTGAAGAGGCTTGGTGATTTTGCAGTGTCACACAGCAAAGAGGGATTAGAACTCACATCTACTGCAGAACTACTCCCATCCTTGGATGTGATGGCAGGGTGAGGAGTACAGCTTAGATATGCTAGCCCTGCTTGAGGAAAGCCACAAATGGTTACCATTTCTGGTCCAAAAAGCAAGTGCCACACTTTCTGGAATACACAACCTCCCTCCATCCCTACTAACAATACCCCTGGCTTTACTGCTCTGTTCAGGAGGCCGAACCCAAGTACTACCAGCAAACAATTGGCTTCAGCTCTTGGGGGCCCTAAGCACTTGACTATTTTTGGCTCAAAAAAGATATATTTTCTTGATCTACAGGTATAACTTTATTGTTGTTTTGAGACAGGAGAGTTTCTTCTGCTGTATATGAGAAAAGCTACACCGTTAAACACAGCCAAGACACTCTTACTAGTAGCACATCACAAACCTCAGGCAGGACAACGAAACAGAGTATAGTCTATTTTATGTTCTGTTAAAAATGAGAACATCACTTCTTATGAATAAGTGGAAACATTAAAGGGCATAAAACATTATTATCTGTATTAAAGCAGTAGTTACATTTTCCCTTAATGTTCTTACCTTATTCCCCTGATAGAAGAGTCTATAAAATTCCACTTGTGGATTTGTTTCTGAAAGTATCAAAGACAGAACTCAGTGGTTTGATTTTTCCAAGTAAAAGATCATTTTTTTTGTTTCATTCTACAGTTAATTGTTTCTGTTATTTTATTTCCAATAGTGGCTAGGGGTTAGAGCAATATACTTAGCATAGCTTGGAGCACCTAAGACATTTTCTAATGTATTATAAAAAGTAATTTGTATCTCTAATCCAGTTTAGAGCAAACAATATAAATTTGAAATAAATAATAATGAGATAGAAGTAATAAGCACACAATAAATATTCAGTGAGTGGTCTTTCATTTTCTGTCAAGATAGTAGGGAACCTCTAAAACAGGTTCAGGAACAATCCACCTAAACTGAGTGACTTGCAAAAATGTTTGGAGAAGACTGTGGCAGTGTTCATTAATCGTCACTTCATTTTCTCCCTGGGCACACAGCAAAACTACATTTCCCAGCCTCCCTTGCACTAAGATGGGGTGATATGACAGAGTTCTGACCAATGAAATGTGACCAGGAGTGATGCAAACCACTAGCAGGCCCAACCCACTATAGCAGGCCCAGCCCACAAAAACCAATATGGCAATCCTCTACCTTCTCTTTGTCTAGCCACTACAAGATGGAATGGGGCCCCTGCCAACCTGGATATGACATGAGACATAGATGAGCTTCTGTCTTGTTAAAATATTGAGATTGAGGGCTGTTTATGTCAAGCAGCTGGTCTACCATGGCTAATAGAAAAATGAACTAGGGTTTCAATGTGTACCAAGATGCACTTTTTAAAAACCAACTCTGTCCTCTCCATCATCACTCTTTGCCCTTAAACTTGGCACAAAGCTAAGCTTCAGGACAAATGTCTAAAATCCAGTCTCAGAAAAACTAAACATCACAGTTAACATATAACATCACAGTTATAGAAAATTTCAACTGTAGAAAATAAATTCTAAATAGAAAATAATTTTAAATAGAAAAATTCATTTGGTGTGAAATTACTTCAACCTGGCCATTGGGAATATTTATAGTATAGAAATCAGCAAACATTGCAAATTAGCCTACAACCCCAGGGAACTGGTTGTTCAACATTGCCTTCTTACTTCCAGTGAATTTCCAAATCTTTCACTAATAAACTAGGAACTTAATCTCATTTTACAGTGATTTACATGAAGCTGTATACATGCATGTTTGTGTTCTCTTCCCACTATCCATACATAACCCACCAGGAAAAAGTGCAACTGTGCAGAAAAATGTCATCTCATTTTCGACAAATGTGCTTGATTTTCACAATCTGCAGAATTTCAAAATTGTAAATGAAGACAAACACTAGGATTCCTCTCAAAGAAAAAGGCAATTAATATTTTTCTCAGACATTTCCTCTGATAACTATGAGCACTTGTGCAAAATATTTCATCAGTTAATGAAAACTAGCATTTCCTATGCTTGCAGCTGTACCACTGTGGCGTCCCATCCCATCAGATCTTGATTGGGCCTGGTTAGTACTTGGATGGGAGACCACCTGGGAGCACCAGGTGCTGCAGGCTTGGGAGAAGGACCTGATAATCCACTCCCAAAAAAACAATCAGCCATTGAAAACCCTATGAATAGCAGAGAAGCACAGTAGTGTTTTGCTTGTTGTACATAGGGTCTCTATGAATTGGACATCAACTTGACAGCACCTAACAATAACAACAAGCATTTGATACATATATAATTGTGTATAGGGGCTGTAAAGGATTTGGAGTACTAGGAGGATTGAACCTGGGGCCTTGCATGAGCTGGGCAACGGCTCTACTGCTGAGCTGCACCCTCATCCTCTTTTCCATTTTTCATTTTGAGACAAGGTCTCACCAAGTTGCACAGGCGGTCTCTGTCTCAAACTTGGGATCCTCCTGCCTCAGCCTCCTGCATTGCTGAGATTATAGGCGTGTGCCATGGATCCCAGCTAAATTTTTTTTATATGCTGGGGATTGAACCCAGGGCTTTATGCATGCTAGACAAACACACTGCCACTGAGCTACATCCCTAACCCCATTTTAATTTCTTATCTCAGACAATATACAAAGTAAAACATTTACAACTAGTAAGATATATGTACCAATGGAAATTTCTATTAAGAACCAGCCAGCATTACAGGATTTAAATGAGGTGGGCCAAGTGGGTAGAATTCCATGAGATCAAAACCATTTTGCTTTAAATGTATGAAGTGTCACTCTGATAGCATTAGTTTTTTTTCTGCAACCCAATTGTCAAAATATGAGATACTTTGCACCTATATCAATGAAATAGTGAAATTATGGATACAGATTCTGAAAATTCTCTTGTAAGATAATGGCATCAATGAACAAATAAAATAGCAAAGCTGGTATCTGGTACAGGAATTTCCAAACTAAGGACAGAATGCCTCATGGAGTTGGCACTTCGGAGGGCTGCCCAAAGGGAATAGGAGCAGGGTCTACTGAAGTTCCGTTCCTTGACCTGTACTTGCATACCAGGGTGTGTTTACCTTGTAAAAGTCCATCAAGTTGTACATTTCTGATTTATGCATTTTTCCTTGTACATACTATACAGATTGTCCCTTATTTGAAATGCTGGGGACCAGAAGTGTTTCAGATTTTACAGTTTTTTAGACTCTTCTATTTGCACAAACTTTACTGCTGGAGCATCCCTGATCTGAAAACCTGAAATCTGAAATGCTCTGAAACTCAAAACTTTCTGAACACCAATACTGAAAGAATTTCAGATTTTGGAACATTTCAGGGTTTTAGTTTAGGTAGAATTAACCTGTACTTCAATAACAGGTTAAAAATAGAGGAGACAGCTGCCAGGCCTGGTGGCGCACACATGTAATCCCAGTGACTTGGGAGGTGAAGGCAGGAGGATCGCAGGTTCGAGACCAGAGGCAGTCTGTGTAATTTAGCAAGACCCTGTCTCAAAAAAGTAAACAAAAAATGGGCTGGGGGTGCAGCTCAGTGGTCCAGCACTTGCAAAGCATGCAAGTGCAAAGCCCTGGGCTCAACCCCCAGTACTGAAAAAAAAAAAAGAGGATACAAATTAAAAGATGTGTGCATTCTTTAGATGAGATATCTGTATGAATGCCATATATGTACTTTATTACATCTTGAGTTTCTCTCTCTTGCACTCAAATATTTAATGTACACAGTACAGGAAAAACCTAAGAACATCCTCACTAATGGCTGTTGACTCTGTTTTTAATGATAAGATTGCTCCAATATTAAATATTGAACAAAGTTACTGGGCTTCACTCGAGATATCACAATTATATATGATAAGGAGTTTCTAATATGAACTTGAGTCTCACTTATTCTACAATGTTACATTTTATTTGTGAAGATATCGCTTACTTTTACTCAGTGGTAATGATCATTTACACTTGCTTACAGGAAGAAAATAATCTACCTTTGCCAAATTAATGGCAGAGTCTCCTCATACTCCATGAAAACACATATATAGCAAATAAATCTATCTAATGCGCTTGGCAAAGGTGTTATGTTTCTTTACTGCTGCAAAATTTATGAAAAAAACTGATGAAGTAGTTTAGACAAAGAAATGAAAATATTGCTATTACTACAAAACATCAGAACCAGGCTAGCATCCTGTAATCTAATGGGCAATTACATCTCTCTTCTCCTGTATTGCTGGTATGAGTATAAACTGGAATGGTATAAATTTAGATACTAACCACTGAAGTTTTAAATGTATGTACCTTTTAGTCCAACCAGCTCATTTCCAGAAATCTCTAGGCCTAGTGAGGGAGGGTGGAACTAACCGGATATACTGGCAAGAGTGAAAAATCAATGATCTCAATATGTGTTAGTAAGAAAGAGGTGAAATAAAGTAAGTTTATCTAGACTAGGAAATACATCATATGATGTGGAAACATAGGGAAAATGACATTTTAAAATTAGGTGAATCAGTATGTACTATGTAAAAACCCATTCATGATGGGTTAAAAATAAGTTGCAAAACAATAAAGATATGTTGTATGATCACACTGTAATGTTAAATCTTTCTCTAAAATGTATATAATACATGTACATTATACATATA